>JAQGCM010002502.1:0-11083 GCA_034699705.1 Hymenaphorura dentifera
ATTATGACAAATCATACAATGGGCTCATTTGAGTCTGCGACGTGCATGCGACGTAATGATCATTTGATCATTTTATTATTCCTGACTTCGGTCGATTGTCTCGATTGAGATTTGTAAATTTAAGCTGGTGAGCCAGTCTGTGAACCAGTGCAATTCGACTAGAATTAGCCAGAAGTTTGCGAGATCCTATTTTGCGAATTTGTGCAGAGTGAAGATGCAGAGCCGGTGGGTTTCTTCACACCAGCCACCCGCACCCCTACTCGGGTTTATTTTTACTACCCGCTTGTAAGGTACCGGAGAACCGTAAAACAAAATTCAGCAAACAGAAATTTCAAAGAAATTGATAATCCTTTATTAAATACTCAACTTCATAATAACACAAGAGCTTATCGTAAAGATTTTGTGGTCAAATCAATTCATGCCGTCGTCCGTGCTTGCGCTTAGCATCCAATAACATCATCCCAATTGCAATTTTTGATAGCTGGGTCATAAGAAAGACTGGCTGAGCAGTCGTATCTGTGATGATCCCATGAGTTTCCATTCCAGTTACAAACGAGGAAAAATTTGTCACATTTCTCTGCCAAATGTTGTCCGCTTTCGTGGCACTGGCCGTCTGGTGGTGGAGTTGTTGTGGTTGGTCTAGGGGTCGGAGTCTTTTGACAAAAAAAAGGTACAATTATTACCGATATTGCCAATAAGCTTATTTTTTTTTGTTTTTATGAAAATTTGGAGAGAAAAATTGTGTTTCTTTACCGGTTGGTTGGGGTCAGGTGTTGTTGAGGTCGTCGTTGTGGTCGGTGGTGGAGGTGGGATATCTCCGTTGACAGTTCTGTACATTGTTTTGATGAGAACATTCGCTTCACCGGCTATTCCACGGAAATCGTCGGTCTCAACTGACCAGATAAATACTCCGCCCAATCCCCTTTGCATGGCCCAGATGGACTAGAGGAATAAAAATTTAATTCGATCATTTAGTTGAGGAAAATAAATTTGGGACAATCCTGAACACTGTCTCAAAAGTCAAACGGAAGCATTGCTTTAAGTACATATTAATGCGCAACCACAAATGGCGGATAAGCCAAGTGTCAGGGCCCGAGGGGTAGCCCAGGGCCCTGACTCTAAGTCCATGCCTTGTCTAATCCTATAATTTCCTTCCTCGACCAAATTAGACAATTTCCCCCGAGAATTCTTGACTACCCAACTTCATGTTGTAAAATAGGCTAACCTTTTCGCGAACACTGTCGGCATCGTCAAACCCAATCCAAAGATTGTTACGGAAAGCATGAGGTGCCTTGTAGTAAATATCTTTTTGAACTGTCCATGCTTCAGCATTAAATCGCTCGACAATCTAATAAAAATTCAAAAGTTATCATTTCAAAAAAACTTGTGCACTTGTGATCGTATGATTTTCCATTGTTGTCGTCTAATTGTTACCTCATTGTAGCCCCAGAACCCAGCCTCACGAGTGTAAGGACCTGCTGGAATTGGATTACTTGCTGGCGCATAAAATCCATTTTCAGCTGGATTGTCTAGCACAAATCCACGGCCGTAAGAGCCCAGACCCAAATTCAATTTGGATGGTGCAGCTCCTTTGGCAATCCAATGCTCGATTGCGTGTTGCTATAATGCATTTAGTTTTGAATAAATTAATTGTTCCAAATCTTAATAGTTATGCAGTTATTCCCGTTATTCCGTACAGTATTAAGTTTGGTATTGTTTCCAGTCTCTTGTGGATGAGCTCCGAGTGGAGAATGATGTCCCGTGTACTTTTCCCACCCACCGTGGAAATCGTAGGTCATCACGTTGATAAAGTCCAAAGAACTGTGAGTGAGTTTAGGAAAAATTAGTTGTGATGATTTTAGCACAAATTATTTTGCAGAAATCTTTGTATAATTTAGCACACGTACTTTGAGACTTCAGGAATATCATAGGCTTCATCGATCACAAATTCCCCAGCAGATACAGCAGCCGTCAAGAGCCAACCCCTGGAGTTAAACTCTTCTCTCAACTCACGGCACAAGTACACAAAGTTTTGCTGAAATAATTTTACAAAATTTATGTGTTAATTACATAATTCGACTATTTGAGCAGAGAATGCGAATGACGCAGTTAGTTTTTCTGCTGGTGTACCTTATCTTCTGGTCGGCCACAATTAATAGTACAGGCAGATGGATATTCCCAGTCAAGATCAAGCCCATCAAAATTGTATTGTGTCAGAATTGGGATAACACTGTTGATGAACGTACGACGACTTTGGACGGATTCAGCCATCTGCACATGTTTTAGTAATTAGCATTAGCACATACTTAGGCTTGTCTTTAATTTCTTCATAAAATTCTGAATTGTTCTAAAACTTACCCTAGAGTATTTCTCTGACCCTTCATTCCATCCTCCAATGGCAAGAATTGTTTTCAAATTTGGGTTCTGTTTCTTAAGGTCAGTGAATCGTCTCCAAGCACCTGTGTGGCAAAAATGGACAGGTTCATTTTTATTTCGTGACCTCTTGTGCATATGAAGCAACTGGATAGCAACAGTAGCAAGCCAACTTACCCAATGTCCAGTCACCCTCTTCTTCGTTGTAAGGGTCAAGGGCAACCATTGTCCCTTGTGAAGACAAACCGGAGAATCCAAAAATCAAATGAGTGCAAATGTGTGGGTCAATCTAGGAATTAAATTAAAAATTCGAATAACTGATTCACATCTTGCGTTGAAATCTCGATATAAAGGTACCACAGCTTCGAGGACAAAAGAGAGAAGAGTACCGTAGTACTAGAAAGTACGTTATAAAGAAGTACACTTTATGCTGAAAACGTTTAGGATTATTTCCCGATGAATTCCTATACGTTCAGAGGAAAGGGGATGAAAGGTATGTTTTACTGGTGTCCTTTATGAAGAAAATTGACTGCAAAGTTCGAGTCAAACTCAAACCGTATCAATTTGAAACTCACGTTTTCAACATCAAAAAATCCTGCACCAGGCCTGTACTTTGCCCAGCTTCCAAAGTAGCAAACGACACGTTTGGCTGAAAATAAATAAATACAATACAGGTTAATCGTTAGGAATATTGCAAATCTCTATTGCTTATAGAATTCATGTAACTACCTTGAGCTTCGGCTGGCTGCCATTGCCAAGCGGAAACAAGGAAAAGAGCCAACCCAACTAAAGCTAATTTAGCAAAACTTCCCATGTTTAATTTTTTTAGAAAATCTTGTGTCTTTCTGAAGCCCGGATTAGCTACTGAGTGCTGGACATGGCTTGAACCACTAGTTTAATAGGCTTTCATGGCAATTTCGATTACCCCTTGAACAGGATTATCAATTTTCAATTGCTTGCACATGTCAGCATGCCACACATGCTGATTGCTGAATACTTCTGGATAGTGTTATCATCGTTTCGTACAACATCAAAATAATGAAATTCAGTTCCAGTTAATTTCAAATTCTAGTCACACATTTCCAGTACCTTTTTCTTCTAAGCAGAGGTGCAGTTCCAACTGTTCCAGCTAGTTTCGTATCAGTTCCCATTCAGAAGTATGGCCCAAGTATGATCAAGGTTTTAATTAATAAAAAGCACCAAGTTATGCCAGGTCTCATGGGTTGCTGGTTCGACTTAATTAAACTTGCTTAGCATTGGTAACGAGGATATGATTCATATTGGTGCGCGCGGCAGATTCCCTTAATGAGGAAAGTGCTCATGTTAAATATTGTTCAAAACTGTAGGAAAAGTTTGAAAACAAGCTCATAAGCCTGTACAAGCACAATCTGTTTTCAATCAATTCAAACGTCATGTATTTTCAAGATTCTTCGAACTTGCCGACTATATTCCGAGCCCATTTACTACTGTACGGTTTTTAAAAACTGAGTAGAACTCACAGCAGTGGTTGCAGAAGTGAATGCCACCACTCAATACGGTTCCAGTTCTCAGTTCCCATTCGAATTGCAACCGGAACTCAGTTCGGAGTGGAACTGTTACGAGACTACATTTGGGCTAATCTCGCTAATATAATGGAATCGTGATCAACACGAAATAATATGTAATGAACAACCTTGTTTTCGACTCGGTTGCGCCTTTGAGTGACAGATCACTCACGGCAAATGATGAAATTGTGCAAAGTTGACAGTCCGAGGCAACGTGTGCTACTATGCATTAAGTCAAGTAGTTCAGCAGGTAAAATCGTGAGGGACGAGCACCCAAATTTGCAAAACTTTCCAAACTTAAGTTTTTTATTATCAAATTCCAACAAATTAAATTTGGTTGAATTGCATGTACACACGGTCAAAGATTGACAGATGACAAGTGTGACAATAACAATTTTTTTTTAGTTTGACATGGTTTGGCTATACAGAATTAGCGGCCACACTTTAAGTTGAGTATCCTAAAGTCCTAATAATTCCAAATGCTCCTAATCCGCGAAATATTTTGAGTATCAATCCAATAAGATTGCACACTCTGCACGTAATCCTGTTTTTCGGGCCTTGTAATCGTTTATTAATAATTTCTGATACAAGGATGTTGCGTGTTGGTACGTGCGAGCGAGTTGGGCTTGGAATTCAATGTAAACTGCGGAGAATGGAAAATCATGATTCACTGACCAGGTGTGAATTAATTGGCGATAATTAATTTGATGATCGGCAAAATGTCATACAAGATTGTAGGATGGGCACATTCACATTCTCTGATTCATTTCGTTAGAATGATGGAGATAATTCCAGCTATTTGTTCTACTCCAAACGCCGTACTGTACTTTGCTCTTTGGACCAACGCAAATCTCGTGTCATGCGAATGCCAATTAATCCATGGAAGAAATATTAAACTGTTCGGGCAGGTTGAGGAAAGAAGAAAACAATGATCCAGCACCTGCCCTCCGCCTCTTCTTTTTGATTGGTTGATTATGTATTTTAATTATCGCATTAATTTACATAAAGCAAATGACTACGGCACTCAATACTAAATTGCGTGCTGCGCTGTGCGGAATAGAATTGACAAGAAGTAGAAGCAAAGTCCGCAAATTGCCAGCCAAGCCTTCTCATCCCGTGCCCGTATCCCCAACAGAGCCTTGTGTTGTAAAATGTAACATAATCATAATTTTTCGAATTGGAAAAAAATGGCAAAATTCAAACCCAGCATCAATAATCAGCAGCAACTCAAATTCAAAGTGCACAAGAAAAGCAATTTTATCGAATCGTCCAACAAACAATCATCAAGTTTAAAAAAAACTTGTCATATCTTGTTTGCTGTAATGATGAAATTAACAAAATGCAGCCCTAAAAATTTCTAATGTGGAATGCAGAATTCGGCTGGGTATTGGTATTGGGTTGGTAGTCGTTATTTTAAATTTTTAAGTTATTTTTTGTCTTTGTCTGCTTTCAGACAGGAAGCTGCTGGTTCTAGAAAATGAAAAAAATACCAAATGCTTGCTAATTTTGTATTTTCTGAGATTTGAAAAACCAATAACTTTTGTTAATTTGCAAACATCTGGTAATATTACCAGGGGTAATCATTCAACTGAGTATGCATATTTTAACCAAATTCATTTATTGAAAAAGGGTGAGAGGTATGCAGCAGCGTCAAAAATTTAACAACTAAAACTTTAAATTTTGCCCAAATCTTTATGAATTCTGAGTCATGATAAAATTATTATTCAAAAACCCTCATATGAAAAATTGCAAAATTTCCCGACGAGATTATAATTTCTTCTAAAACATGGATATTAATTTTTTTTCCCCGGTCGTGGTCTCATCTAAAAAGGCTGTTCAATCACAAAAACAAATAAAGAAAAATGACCACCATTTACAAATTATTCATTCATTGAGAGCAGAAACGTTTTATTTTGAAACAATAGTAAATTGTTCTAATTTATTTGTTAACTTATGTTAGTACAAATATTGATAAACACTTAAATTCAATTTTATAGACTCGGGCTATAAATTTATGCAGTTCAGGGACGGCATAGTTTCAAAGTATTTCGTGTGTTTAGTTGTAATTTGTAAATAATCTTGTCCTTCTCCTTCTCATCAAACAAAGTGCATAGGGTTAATGTTGATTAAATTTCCTTGACGTTGAATGCGTCGATTTACACTTGCAATGTCCTCCATTTCAGTGTCCCTAAGATTAAAATTTCAAGATTGAAAACCAAAATATTCAAACAAATCCGTGGTTGAAAATTTTGAAACAAAACAACATAACTCAAATCTCGTCCACTACTTACATAAAGTGATGAATGAACACTTTGGCCCTTGCAGCACCCAAATGAGCTGAAAATTAGAAATTTAGTCAAATTTCATAACAATTTTAAGAAATTATTCTTTTCGGGCAATTGTACAAAATTTATTTGACAGTAATTTACCGTAGTAGGTGGGCGCAGGGTAGCTGACGGACCTATTGCAACGGCAATACATAAAACATAAATAATAGCTCAACAATTGGATTTCATCCATCTTAAAGTCACTGTCATCCCAAAGCACTTGGTATCTTGTGGGTCTGCTGCAGCCCTGAAATTTATTAGAACAAAATTTCCATCAAAGTAACTTGCAATTTGGAATACGATTCTTTGGGATTTGACAATAATTGAAAATGCATCAAATGCATTCTGCTTCATTTTCATTTGCACGGCTACTTTTGGACTATTTCTAATTACCTGAATTCCAGTGTGGGACAAGAGATAGAAGTCTCTTCCATTTGGGTTTACAATCTGCGTGTCAACAACACATCCAGGCGGCGCATTTTGAGGCTGAAAATATTTTTGACGAAAAGTTGCAGATTGAATCAATCGTAATAATATTTTCTAGTTGACAAAAAAACAATGTTAACTCCTAACTTACTTTACCAACCCCATCCCTGGGGTTTGCTGGGAAAAATCGTGTCCTGTGGCGTTTTTGCACAGCCACAAAAGTCAGCTTCGGTTCATACGGCTCCCTTGGATTGCACCGTAATGTCGTCCAATCCTTTGTTGCCAATTTCATTACTGCATCATCTGCTTGCACAGCCCTGCAAGCTTCACGAATTTTCAGCATTTCTTTTTGGAGTACCTAAAATCCCAGATGAATGAAAGATTCAACCGCAGAGGCCAATTCTGAAGAGATTCATATCAAGATTTGCACTTACCTCGTCAAATTGTGAGTCGCCGACTCCATCCCTGAAAAAGATGATTTTTCTGGGGCGAAACCCAGTCCTTTTAATAAATTCCGCCAACACGTTGCGGATGATTTTGTCCAGATTCAGTATTACTTCGGCTGCACCCTTGTCCGGGATCTTTTGTGCCTGACAGTGCATCAGGTATGGCATGCCAGTCCGATCGATGCTCGCAGTCACCGCAGCCATGGAAGGGGTCTAGGACAACAATGACAACAATGAACGCTGGCAACAATAGCTTCTCGCAATTTCGGAAGAACCACGAAAGTCAACGCGTATGTCTTACATTTGATCCAGGGGCCGGATGAGTTACGTCAGCCCCAATGATAATGACTGGAGCTCGAAGGAGATCAATGCGTTCGTACATTTTGTCTACCGCCAAGTAGTTGTTGGCTCCACCCAGCTTCATGTTCAACTTTAGAACAATGTTTTGAACAATTGAAGCTCCCTTAGTGCTGGTCACACTTCGTTTGGTCACACACTGTGTGAGGATGCCAGCCTGGTTGAGTTTAAAGCAAGAAATTGAATTCCCTAATTCCCTTGGAAAATCTGCTCAAGAAAAATTCAACGTTTGTACCTTTGTGTCAATTTCTGCTGCTCTTTTGACAATGGAATAAGGCCCAGTGTCTTTTCTTTCGATAATGACCAAAACAAAGTCCAGTTTGTTCGAAATTGCTCCCTGGAAATAGTTTTGCAACTTTGCCGAGGTTGGTTGCACCTATAATCAGATAAAAAAATATGTGGGATGATTTCAACCATTTAATTTCACTCATCCCAAATCTCAAACAATTAACTACTGAGTTAGATTTTTATTTTTACCTGCTGGTAAGTGTTCATCGCGGTTGCAAAATTACCCAAATTCAATCCGGACTGTTGTGCCGACCGAATCAATTCTTCAACGAATCTTCTAAAAAAGTCAAAACCAGCAGGATTCCAACAATTAGAATTCGACATTGGAATTTATTAAACAGTATATGTGTAGGTTGTCAATTTACCCTGCTTCATCTTGACGAACAGTGTTCGAAGCATTCAGCACTCCCCACACAACCGGGCGACCCCCACGGAACGGTTCTACAAACTTTAGGCCTTCGTCAAACATGCTCCAGACAGCGTCACTCCCAGGCTTGAGTCTAATTTGCGCTGGCTTTCCCTGAAATTAGAAATAATTTGTCGAAAGAGCCAAAGAGGTACAAATTTCGAATCAATACACGAATAGTTGTACTGTACTCACATCAGGCCCAGGTCCAGCAGCTCCATAAACGAGCGTGGGCATGGGCAAAATTCTCGCTGCCCTCAGCGTCATCATATCATTCATGACTTGAACTCCGAATTCTTTCAGCACCGGATCATGTCCAAAGTCAACCGCCTCAATAGACTTCTTAATCAATTCTAATCGCTCCCCGGGTGGTCGAGCAGTGTGCTTGATCATTTCAGCAGTCTGATATTCGTCCAATTTTCGAGGCCAAGCCTTTCCCTTCTTTACTGTGCAAAACTAAAAAGTGCGAAAAACGCCGATGAGGTCAAAGTTAGGACCAATTAGCCCCGAAATAACGAAATGATAGAAATTTATCATGAAGATCTTACCTCTGCGGGCACAATCGTACTCCCTCCCAATTCCAAACAAGGCCCATTGGGATTGTTAAGTTTCATGCCTTTTTCGACCTCGAAGTATGTCTGGACGTTCGTGGGTCCGCGTTCAGACTCAAATTTATGCTCTCTGGCGATCATCCGACTGATGCCAGTAACTCTTCTTGAGTATTTTTGTCCAGTTCGGACCAACAACCACGACACTTGGCTCGTGCGCAAAACTTCATTGACTTTGTCATAGTCATAGTCTCGCCATCTTGTAATGTTTCCTGCATCAGTCCTCGGCAAAACCTCCCGAATTACCTCCAGGGCATTGCGTCCAAGGATGAAAGCTGAGTTGGCCACATCCACGGTCACAAATGGCTTCCATCCCAACGTGCACGTGAGAGAAAATCCTTGCCATAAGACCTGTGGGATAAACAAAAATGATTCTAAATTTTTATCGAAACTTGCAAATCCTTTTTGAATTCGGGCATTTGACTTCTGCGAAAGAGTTTTTCGATGGGTAGTGCGCAGAAATCATATAATGTTAATAAATTTGTAATCAAAATTAAAGTAATGTTAAATAAGGGTTACTGACCAATCCTCCGCCAAGCGGGTAGCCATCGCCCCTCTCCGGCGCTGAGTAGAAGCTCGCCCTTCCAACTGGAATAAACGTGTTCAGTGGAGTAGTCTTCACAACATTGTTGTACACATGTCCCAGGACTTTCAACAATTCCGTCACATCCAGTGACAGTCCTCCTGGGCCACGTTCAGCCCTAGTCAGGTCATAGACTCCTCCATCTCCTTTCAATAGACTTGTCGGTGTTGACGCTACTTTCGTAATCTTAAAGTCGTACACAAACGTCGACCCTTCCTCGTCCTCAAGATCTTTTAACTCAATTTGAAACTTAAAAACGCCTTCCATCGTAATACGGATGTCATGAGTTGTGTACATTGCTTTCATTCCATCAGTGGCAATTTTGGTTGGATTTTGGTAACCTTTGGCCGCGTAAAGACTTGCCTCCATTGCCTCAAGCTTCGCGACTGCATACAGTACAAGTTTCTTCCAAACTTTTGGCCTCGGCGGATCTTTGTTTTCGTCCTCAGGGTCTGTTGAGCCTGGAGGCTTCCAGCCGCTCTTCTTGGGCGGCTTCTGCGATTTCTTGGGGTTGACCTTCCCCTTATTCGCAGCCTTTCTTGCTTGCTTGGCTTCCTTGGAGGCGGGTGAGAGGTCAATGTCGATCTCATACTGAACAATTTCACGTGGGAGTATGATCCTGGACTCCAAGCTGTTCAGAATTAGGTCAATTCGCCGTTCACAAACTGATCCCGGATCAATGCTGCTCGGCGGTTTGAGTGGATCCCCTTCTCGCACTTGGATCCATCCAAGTGGAGATTCGTTCAGCATTTGTTGTGTGACCGGAAGTGGGAGGATTTCTTGGGATTTAGTGACGATGGACTTTGACCCTCGCCCACCACCGCCACCACCGCGTCCACCTCCGCCGCCACCTCGACCTCTGTCTCCTCCACCGTGACCGTAGCTGCCGGGACCTCTGTCTCCGCCGCCACCTCTTGTGTGACCACCACTGCCACCGGAACTTCCTCGTCCGCCACCGCCGCCACCTCTCCATTGGTCGCCCCCAGCAAAAGAAAAGCCACCTCGGTCATTACCTCGACCGCCACCACCACGTCCACCCTGACCCCGCCCACCTCCTCTTTTACCTACGAGGGCAAACGAACGAAAAAATCAGAAAAAATGAAGGTACACATGAAACAAGAAAAACGAAATACCCAAACCACAACAGACAGACAAAATTAAGTACAAATTTGAATTTTTTCAGCAGACCGTCTTCAGCAGACCGTCTTTTGTGACGGTTTGCTGATTGGCGATATTGTAATGTGTGTGATTTTGTATTTTAGCTTTAACTAATTGGTGCAATAAAAACTACCTCATATTTGATTAAATATTGAAAAATTTGAATTAAAAAACTTACCATCCATGGTCAATAATGTTGACTGACTGACTTCTGTCACCGCCAGCTGAAAAATCACTGCCAACTCGTACCGCAACGTCAACCAGTCAAGCACAATATATTAAGGTTCTTGAGTTCAACTGAAAAAATAGGACGATTTCGACAATCGACAAAAATTACGACGGAGGCGGAGGACACACCGACCGACTGGACGAAAGGTCAATTTCGTTTTGAGGTCTTTTTGCGTCGTTGTTTTTTGTTGTCCTCCTCTGCTGCTTTGCACGCCGCTTGCGCACATGGCATCGCACGAATTGCATAGCATTGCATTGGCCAATTATTGCATGCACGAAGTGACATGCTATGCAGTCTTCTGGTCCGTCTGTCACCACTCTAGCAGTCGCAATGTTTGA
>JAQGCM010002503.1:0-11079 GCA_034699705.1 Hymenaphorura dentifera
ACATTATGAGTCTGACTTACCCCAGATGGGGGGAAATGTTGTCACGCATATTTTGGTTAATCCTTCTTGCATCTCACCTTCAATTTGCGACCATCCCGAACCTGATCCGATTTTCCACTAAATAGTTGTTAATTGCCAAAAGGCGGGACATCATTTTATCTCACCCTGTATTTACCTTAACCACGGTGCTGCCCTTGACGTTCAGCACTCTTTGGGTTCCGCCCGGAAGTCGGAAGATTTGTCTTTTCGCATTCCGCCCAGCGGTAATCGCTGTAATTTCTTCCACTGAGGGGACATTTCGCCGTCCGCCATATTTGAAAGTTTTGCGTAAATTTTGCAGCGTAACCAAAGCAGTTCCATGATAAGGTCTTCGTTTGTCGTAAGAATTGGATTCCAAATATTTGAAAAGGTACGGTCTCAGCTCATCCGAGCAAGTGAAATAAGCGGACAAAATGGTAAACAGACGCCAACCGCGCTGTGCTGTATTGTTGTTGTTTGTCGTTTGTTTCATAATTTGACAATAGAGTTCATCCCTCAGGGGTGGAGTGTTGTGACAATTCTGCAACAATTGAGAACAATAATATGAAATAATACACGACAATTTTGGTGGTCATTGAAATTTTTTATGGAAAATACTGACCCTGAGCAAAGTGTAGACTGCTTCAACTTCTCCACCAGTGTTGGAACTTGACATGTCACCCATGTAGCGCATGATGCTCACGTAGCACTCAAGAGCAAGTCGATTGTTCGAGTCATCCAGTGGCAACAAACTCTCTTCGATTGGAACGTTGCTGTACTTGACCAACGCGATCCGGTCAGCCCAAGTCCATTGTTGTGGGGTCTTGGGGGCTGAGTGTGAAAATCTGGAAATTTATTTAGTAGCAACATGAAATATTGATTTCTAAGATCAAATTAGTGCCCAAATTTTGCCCAAATCCGAATTTTGTGCTCACTTCTCTCTCCGGAAATGTTCCATTGCAAACTGGAGTAGAGAATGTTTTCCGTCCGTTTGCGGATTGTTCTTGTTTTGCGGAGACGACATTGAGATTTGTTTTGGAGAATGCTGCGGAGATGAGTGATTGTTGTGGCCGTTGTGATTGTTGTGAGATAACATTGAGACTGGCTCTTCTTCTTGTTGAGAAGAAATCGGAACTGGGGCTGGCGTAGCCTGAAAAAAAACGTGTATTTGAATAAAGTATTTAATAATCTGGATTTTGACCAATGGCTTTTTGGATAGTTCAAAGTAATGAACGTTCATGCTATTTGCGTATCTTGTCGAGTATTGCGATTCTTGCAAATAATTTTGCATTTATTGTAATTCTAATTCTATTTTCCCGCTAGAAATTCCATAATTACGACCGAATTTTGTTGGAAGTTTAAGTTTCTAGTTATCAATTCGAAATCATGCAAAATCGAAAATACCTTATTTTCAAGTTTCGATTTGCCAAAGGAAACCATAAAACCTATTTGTTCAGGAGTTGTCCGATTATGTAATTCCGATTACTTCTTCGAGCAATATTCACTAGTCAAAATTTTTGTGACTGAATATCTTAAATAGCTTAAAGCCTAAGCCATCAAAATCTCCTGAATATTTTGCCTATCAAATTTGACATAATGCTGTTGTTTCTATAGTCGAATCGAAATCAGAGCATGAAAGGCTCGACCAAAGGAATTGCTGTATCACGCAAATTGAGCATTTCATTTTCCAAGCGTAGCACAATTACAATGCAAAAAAAATAAAGCAAATAAGCATTAGCTGGAACGGCTGGAACTTTCTAGTTGCAAACTTGCAAAGTTACAGAATGCGTAGGACAATCCAATAAAATGTAAATTGAAAACCAATTTTGTTTGTCTTCCTTACCATCCTTATGATTTCCTCAATGCTATTATTTTGATTGCACTCTAACGTACTCAAATATAATTTGAGAATAGGTGAAATATATTTTGACTCTTTCACAGCCCTATACCACATTTTCAGTGGAAATTGGTTTTCTGGCACACCTTGCCCTACTGCTGTCGTCGTCGTCGAACTTACTGCAGCAGTAGTACCACTTGCAACAATACTATTATTGTTAATCTCCATTTCATTAATCTTTGGATGGCTTGACTGACTTTGACTAGACTAGAAGCTCACCACACCACACAACAATAATTAATCGTCGAACAGCATGGAAATAATTATTAATGAACGAGAGAGCTTAGCACAATTTATTATTACAAATTGCAACAATGCAAATTCACTTTTACTAATTTATTCCTCCTCCTCCTGCTCTTGCTCTTGTTCTGAGCATCAGCAACCATTAATCATTGCAAAAAATTAATTATGCACAACTGCCGGTTCCGAGCCAATTCTCTATTGTTGCTACAAATAATTGTTTGCACTCGCACTGCAAAAACTCCAAATCCAAATCCCAATCTCTGCCCATTCCATTAGATCACTATTGAATTGAATCTAATTCTATCAACTTGTTTGTAGTTTAATGGCAAATTCAATTTGAGGATTTGCTTGCAGCAGTTGACACCTGTGGATTGTTGTTGAGCTAGCTAAGCTAAACGCCCTTACACAACTTGAGCAACAATGCAATGGTTGTTGCCTTGCCTTGCCTTACCGTGCAAATAAAAGTGTAATGCAAATAATAGTAAAAAGAGTAAATAGAAAACAGCGTGAACGCCATGCTTCATGCCTCTGAAATTCTTCATAATAATAATTGGAGCGGAATCGAAAGTAAAGTTAAAGGGTTTGAAGAAAAGATTCAAAGCAAAGATGTAATGCCACAAACATCACGGCACGGCATGTGGTGTGGGCTAAAGAAAATGCAAAAAAGTCTAACAATAAGACTACTCCGACCATTCCCAAATCTCATTGTTGCACTCGTTTTGCAACAATCAAGTCGTGGGTGTACGCAGCGCAGGCAGACAATCAGACAGAATGTTTGTACTGCACTGCCTAAAAACAACCATTTAGCTTGATTTTTTTTCAGATTAAAAAAAAACTCCGAATTTCTCCTTTTCTGAAATAATAATAGCAATTGGCAACCTTTTTTCTGCAAGCTTGCGGTAAATGTCGCTTTCTTGCTGCAACCGTTGGCTTTGATGGTCATTTGCCTGCGGCTTGCGGCAGTTATAATTCTAACGGTACAGCAATGCAATGCAACGTGCAACACAACTTTTATTTTGCCCAGTCTAAAAAAGTTGGTACGGGTGTGACGAGACGATGAGGAAAATGAGGATGGATGACGAGTTGTCACTTGGCGTGCTCCCAATTTTAACCAACCCATAGTAAGGTGAAGGGCAACAATTAGATTTTAACTCTGATAGCTCAGATTATGAGTATGAGCAACAACCCTTTGGCATTCTTTTATTCGCTTCATGATTCCAACATCCTCAGTTTTGACACTTGAATTGGTTAATTGACTGAAGCGACAGAACATTGGTGCAAACAATTTTTTTTGTAGATCTACAATAGAATTCTCCGAGCTGACTGCAGCGCACCGGACCTGCATGCAGTACAATTTTGTCCAGATTTCGAACAGAAAGTTGTCAAAATAACGTTACATGTGCAGCAAAATTGGCAACAAAAAGCCCAACATTAAGGCACATCTCTAAACGATTTAACAGTTTTATTTTGCTGCGCGAAAATACAATTTGATGAATTTCTTCAGTGAAACTGTGATTTGTTGCAAAATCTTTAGTTTTTGTCAAACTGGTAAAAATGACAAAGCCAGCTTGTAGGGATCCCTTGTGAGAAATAGTAGTACGATTATGATTTATTGCCTTGCCAATCCAATCAATTAGTTTTGATCGGGAAATTGACGAGTATTGAGATCATTTTTTTTCTGTGCTAGGAAGCTAAACCAGTTCTGCACTTTGCAGTTGAGAATTTGCTAATCATATTCTTATCAAAATCTACAACAAACCTGCCAGCACCAATTTTGCCAAATGATTTCACTTTTTCCCAACTTTTTTGGTCCATATTTCACGCACAAATTACATTACCAGCTGCAACCTTGCATGCAGATTACGTGCTTCGCGTACGCAAAATTAGAAAAAATTAGGCAAAAGTGTTCACAGAAAACTTACGCTTCTGATGAAAATTCCAATCCAGTTTTCAATGTCCTCGGCAGCCGTAGTGTAGAAATTTAGTCGTCCTCCATTCACGAGTCCAATTTGTACTCTTCTGCCACTCTGCCCATCAGCATACACAGATGAAATGGTGTCAAACGTATAATTTTCAATCAGTGACAAACTATTGTTGGATTTTTTGACGAGTTTGAGACCGGAAGGATTCAAGCCAATGTATTTCACTTCGGTTGTCGTCTAATGAATTCAGCAGAATAGTTTCAAGTAATTAGCACGAAGTTTCACGTACAAACTGTAACTTTGCAAAAGTTTGATCTGTGTTTACTACAGTAGTTACCTCGACCCTCCAAAATTTGCAAAAGTAAAAGTTCCAGCTCTTTGCAACTTCCATGACACTTTTCTTCAAATTAAATTTGACATTGACTCCATTTGTACAATTGCTCAAATCGATGTTGTTAATGTCCAGCAAACTGCGCATTCTGAGTCGTTCATTTGAACTGATGCGAATGCTACCATTTAATGTGTCCTTAACGATTTGAATGAAAATCAAATTCAAGGCTGTTGGCGTCGTGGATTCCCCAGGAGTGAAAAGCTGTTTTAGAATTTGTCACAACAATCAGTAACAATTGATTCGCTCATTCTGTTCTTGCCTAGAATGAATAGGACTATGAATAGGACTTACTTCCTTCCTTAACCTAAATGCCCAAGGAACTCGATTGTAACTAAAGTATGGGGCCTGATTGGGTTGAAACAATTTGGTTTTTTGTTGTGGTCGCAACAATAGATTTGGAGGTGGTGGTAAAAACGCTGGCTCTAGCAAATCTTTCTGGTGATTTTCGTGAATGTGAGCGCCCGGTTGTGCAACGAATGGATCTGTGCAAATATTTAAAACTTGAGGATTTCGCACTTTGTAAAATTTCGAAATTTATTGTAATCTTCATTACCTCTTCGGACAATTTCGAAACTTTTGTCTTCGACAACTCTTCCCCTGTTAGAATTTAATGGTGGAGCCACAGTCGGCGGAGGGGGCGGCGGGGGAGCGACGCCACCCAATTTCTCAGCCAATAGAGTTTTTCGATCTTCTCCAATTTTCTTCACAACAATGGACTCCATGACGCTGTCCCGTTTCGGACTTGAGCCCCGGACACTCGTCACATGTTCCAGTTTCATTCGCATCTCATTGCTGATTTTCAATTTCCCTACGACATCTCCTCCGAACGGTCTTGCAATTTTAATGACAGGTTGGGCAGCAGGGACCGAGTCTCCGTCGA
Source organism: Hymenaphorura dentifera (assembly GCA_034699705.1). NCBI lineage: Eukaryota > Metazoa > Arthropoda > Collembola > Poduromorpha > Onychiuridae > Hymenaphorura > Hymenaphorura dentifera. The sequence continues at coordinate 5,352 of JAQGCM010002503.1, forward strand.
TATTATTTTTCGACTCTTGTCGCATCTTGAATTCTGTAAAGTTGTCCCCACCAGCAGGTGGCCAGCGCCATTTTCCAATTCGAACTGTTTTTGCTCGGCCGTACGGATCGACGAAAGGGCGGGACCCTTCTGGTAAATCTTGGGGCAGTGGCGGAGGTGGTGGAATGCTGAATTGTAATTGTTGTTGGTGATTCGATTTATGCATTTCGCGTTCCCTCTCCCGTTCTCGCGGATGATGAGGTAAAACTGCGGTTGGCGGTGATTGTCGCGGAGTTTCAGTCTAAAGAAATGTTTGCAGTATTTTGCAAGGATTATAAAAGTAAATATTTCAGAAAATTTTAGGGGTCGAACTTACGACTTGTTGCTGAAGAAATTGCTGGAGAGCATTGTTCTGGGCTATCAATTGCTGTTGGATCTGAATATTCTGAGCCATTGCTGATTGCAAAAATGCTCGTTGCATGTTAAAGTCTTGCGATTGAACGTTCAAAGCTTTGAAAAAAAATGAAAATTAGTTAAGAATTTGCCACTCGTGTTAAATAAAATTTATGAAATATGGAAATTTACAAGATGGCGAAAATCCAAACTGGGTGAACGGTGCAGAGGTCGCAGCCGCTGTGGCAGAATCCCCAGGACCACCCTTAATGCTTGCAACAAGAGACCTTGCATCCGACAGGTCATCCAAATTTCCGTCCAAATAAACTGGCGAAAAGAGGTCATCCAAAAACTGGTCAACGTCAGAAGCCTGGGAGGGCACTCTGACTCTTCTGACATGACTGGCCAAACTGGGTGCTTCACTCGTGTCTGAAAGAGCACTCGACTTCAACTCACTATTTCGCTCAATGTACGCACGACTTGAATAACTTCCGGTCACAGAGCTTCGTTTCGCGGAAGCCTTGATGAACCGCGGATGTCCTGAGCGTGAAGTCTTAACCGACAGCATGTCGCTGTCTGGGTAATTATTCTCAGAATAAGTCGGATCATACTGCTGATTTTGAAGGTCATTGATCTGGTGGTCCAGAACTGGCGAAGAGTGCTTGTTCTGGTTGATCATTTCATCAAATCTATAGGTCAAATGTCAAATCTGTGAGAATTTTTGCCAAGCATTTCTGTGTATGGTTTAGACTTACGCAACAATGTCATCCTCATCCTCATCCCAAACATCAATTTTCTCAACGGATCGGTAGCGATTGTTGAGTTTGCTAGAACTCAGCCCATAACTGTCCGCCAGATCCTCCAAACTCCTCGTCTTCCGTTCTTCTCTTCCAAACAAATAGCAATTTTTCTCCATTCCTGTAAATCCTGGCATAATTTCGATAGACGAAATCACGTCGAATAGACATTTTTCAGTTTCGACTTCATCCTCATTAAATTCGAGTCCCCAGCCCACGATTCCATCGCCAACTCGAATTTCTGCTGCATACTCTGCCAGCTCTCCGATTGTTGTCCAACTTCCAACGTCAATATTTTTGTACTCCCCATCTTGGTAGTAAATCGTGACGGCAGAATTTCCTTTGAGTTTGTTGCACCGCCACTCCAACAAGGTCGGCGGATAAATTCGCGTCTTGAGGTCGGACATTGTCAAAAGTTTATGTTGCAATATATGAGCGTAGCTTGACTCGGCATCGGAGACATACTTGAGTAAATATTTGTACAGATTTTTGGATGGTTTTAGTGTAGATAAAATATTTGTGAGTAGGAAGAATCCTCTTTCACGATTTTCTTCATTGTTGTTGTTAATCGTTTGGTTCATGAGTTGGACAATCACTTCGTCTTGCAAATGTTGACTTTGTAGTGATTTTAGAACAATGTAATTTACGATTGCTTGCTGCCTCAATTGGTGACAATTGCCATCGTTCATGAACCTAAATTATGTACAAATACGTTTTTAAAAATATTCAAAATTAACAAAATATTGCCAAAAAATTGTGAAAAGCAAACCTCAGAATGAGCTTGAACAGCGCAATGCTTTCATCATTTGGTGAATTGTTCAGAAAAGGAATTGAAATCGGTTCCCTTTTCATGCCCAAAACTTGAGCCTTAATATTTTCTTTTGCATATTTCATCAAGTTGCTAGAATCTAGTTCCGGTGCAAGTGACAACAGTTTGTTCTTTTTTGCAACTCCACCAATTAGTTTTACCAAATTTCGCTCCGTGTGTTGCGGATGCCAATCTGTAGAACAAAAAAAAACGTGAGTTCGATCGGTCAAAGACAGGATTTACGACAGAGGTTTTTTTGCCCGAATTTACCTTCCAATTTTGTAAATACGAACGCCAGTTCAGCTGGAATTTCCAGATGATTAACTCCAGATACGACACACCCTTGCATTTTTCGCTCCTTTCGTTTCTGGATTTCTTGAGCCCTAATTTTCTTAATTTTCAATCGCTTTCTCCACCCTCTTTGAATTAGAATCGCGCTCTTCTTCAACCCCTTGTAGAAATCTCTCTCTTTCTTCATTCTCCAGTAAGACTGAATTTTGACGACGCTCGACTTCATAAGATGGTAACGCTTTTTGGCCAAATACATGCGCACATTTCGCTGGAGAACAATCGTGCTGTTTTTGTACAAATTGTACAACTCTTGCTCAAGTTTTTGCTCTAGAGACTCTCGGAGAAAAATCTTTGTACTTCCTGGTTGGTATTCCCCCGGAGGAATTTCGCTCAGAATGACGCGAGACAATTCGCGCGGATGAATTCCACGCGTTGGTGTTTTTACGAGACATTTGTACCTTCCAGAAAATTGTGCGTAAGACAATCGGATTGGGTAGCCATGTTTTCGGATTTTGATCGTTTCCAGGAGTCCGGAATATCTGGGATTGAAAAAGACCTTCAGCAAATGTCTGAATTTTGTTTTAACGGTTTCCAACTAGCTAATTACTACCTCAATTGTTCCAGAACAACTCCAATGTCAAATTTCCCAGGTTCTTTTGTGCAATTTGGTTTAATACATCGAATAAACCAAGGATTGCATTTCGCCATGTTGACCAGTAAAGATTGTAAAGAGTCGTTGAATCTTGCGGCTACAGTTGGGGCTCTCGGTTTTACAGTGACGAAACGACCGGTGCGCGGTGAGCGCGCAGAACTTGTCAGTTGAAACATTTTTGCGATCATCTAAATAATTACAAATTGAAACTTTTAGCTGAATCCAGCAACTAGGTACGATCTTGGAGTAGCCCTTCAGTAAGTACCTGATTTGTACTTCCTGCGAGCAATTTGACAACGTCGTGTCGAAGTGTATCGCGATTTTTATCCAAAAACCCTTCAACGTTGTACATGACTGACCCTGCGTAATGTTTGACTCCAAATTCGGTGCAATTGAGTCGCGGTCGAGTGTAGTGTTCATTCAGTGCATGATTGTAGTGCGCTTTTTCCAAGAACGATGTGTCCTGCGATTTGTCGAAATAATTAAGAATTATTTTTAAAAATGGTCTTGAAGTGCCGAAAGTGATTCAAACACTTACCGTTCCTTTTGGAAAATTACTTTCATCATCCAACAGATGCAAAATCCCGACGGGTTTCTTACACAATAAATTTATAACGTTTGTGTTGTCCGTGTAATTGATGGTGACCCACTCGATTTTCTCTTTTGCATATTCGATTTGTTCCAATTTAAAAATGTGTTTGTTGAGGTAGTGTTGCAGAGATTCGTTGGCATAATTGATGCACAGCTGTTCAAAACTATTTTCCTGAAAAATCGGCACGCAATGCATACACCAAATTATATTTGATTTGCAAACCAAATTACACGCATAGCATAGCAAACTTTTCACAAACCTGGAAATCTTCAAATCCAAAAATGTCCAGAATATTGATGCTCGTAGACTCGCCTTTGAAAACAATGCGATTGATTCGACTCACGAGCCAAGTGAACAAAGAACTGTACAAAACTTTTGCAATTGCATCGCGAGAATCTAAACTTTGATTGATTGTCAACGGTGTGGTCATTCGTTCTTTTCGTGCCTCCTGGGTGTAGAAAATTAAAATTAAAACTGGGAAAATTAGCAACGGATTAATAATTTGTCTCAAGCTAGCTAAACTAACCGTGATTTTAGTCGTGAGTGATTTTTTGATTCCTTCTGGACTGATTGCTAATAAATGAGCAATCCATTGGATTTCGGCATCCGAGCCAATTTCAACGCCCTCTTGGCCATGTTTCATGTTTCGACGATGAAAGTATACATTTCCCATGTGCAAAACTGCAAAAATTCGCACAGATTACAAAAATTGAAGATTCTGAGATATTCTGATCAAATTACAGAATCTGCATCTGAATCAACTCACCGCCAGCCAAAATCCTAAGGATTACATCTATTTCTTCAGACCCAAATCCAAGAATTTGAAACGCACTCATGAGAGCATTGAAATCATCCGAGTCATTTTTTGACCCCATCGTACAATTTCCTCCTTGATTGAGATAAAAATATTTTTCAGCTGAGGTCAATCCGTACAGTTCTTTTTGCTCACGACTTAGTCCCTTAAGAATTTCATAGAAAACGTGATAACTTCTTTCTTCATTCGCTTGAGTCACAATTCTCGACTTTTCTAAAAGATATTCTGTAATTCTGGCTCCAGTAATGGTCCCACTATACCAAAAATTTATTAGTTGGCGAGCAAATTGCAAACTTGGGTAAAAAAAAATTTGCATGCATGCATACCTTTCAAAGTAAACTTGGATATATTTTCCAAATCGACTCGAATTGTCATTTTTGATCGTTTTGGCATTTCCAAAAGACTCCAACAATGGGCTCGCTTCCAAAATTTGTTCCGTAATTAAATTAGACGGTGATTTGTTCACCAAAGCTAAATACCTGTACAATCAGAAATCAATTTGGTGTAGAATTTTTCTTTTAATTTTGTCGCAAAAGTGTGAAACTAACATAAATTGTGTACTAAATTCTTACCCCATAATAACCCGTGAAGACTCTGTCTTCCCACTTCCACTTTCTCCCGAGATTACAACCACCTGGTCAAAAAATTGAAACTTGTCAAAATTCCAAAAAAGTTTCGAATTTGTCAATTTCGATACGTATGTCGTAATTTCCTAACCTGAGACAAAGAATCCTTCACCATTTTGTTGTACGCAGAAGAGCCAATCGCAAAAAGATGTCTGCGAAATTAACATTTTGAGTAACCAATTTTATTGTGACTAAAAATGGATTAAAATCTTCTAATGCAAAACTTACGGCGGAAGTGTTCCAAGAACTTGCCCCTCATATTTTTTGACAACGGGTTGTCCATAAATATCGTACATTTTGTATGGATTAACTGCGACAAGAATGCTTCCAATGTACGTCTAAAAATATACCAATTAATTAATTAGTTGAATTTGGCTAAATTTTGGAATTCCTAAAGTTCTTGCTAACGACTCACATAAATTAATTTTTCGTCATATCGTCGTTTGACGTTCCAGAGGAGTGCTGGTTCACTGAGGTCACTAAATTACAAAATTCAACAATAAATTGCGAAATCACAGAAGCAGGACAGTGTTATTGTTGCAGAGCAGAGTCTGGAACTTACAGCATTGTGACCATATTTTCGTAATGTTTATTATCGTCTCCCCCTGCTCGTTTTCGGACGCAACCATTATTTTCAACGGTATAAGTGCCAGGCTAAAATTTAATTAATTATCAATCAGTGTAAGCATGTCTGCTGCTGCTGTAACGTTGTGTACTATTTCGAAATTGGCTTACAAAATCTTCCGCAGCACAAGACTCTATCGTTAGAACATTTC
>JAQGCM010002504.1:0-11077 GCA_034699705.1 Hymenaphorura dentifera
TAAATACATTTTGCCTGTCATTCTTGTGCATACAGAGTTTGTGTGCTTAGTATAATCAAGTTTTTCATTTAAAATAAGTAGGAATTAATTCCCATAAAGGTTAATTTGATTCCTTGGTTTAGCCTAGTTCTTAATATTCTCTCCTGCTATGGAGAAATTGCATCGGCGATTGAAATGATTACGAAAATCGTCAGGAGTCTGCCTGCAAGAAAACATTCAGACATTCATTTTAGTTGTTCCGTGAAGGAAAGACCAGTAGAAATGAATTTGCTTTGCTACGGAAGGGCGGAAAGATTTTTGGTCAGAGCCAAGCTGTTTTTGTGACGTGTTGTATTGTACCGTGCGCAATGAATGCACTTATGTGTTTCCCACTTGCAAATAAGGTCTGTCATATATTTGAATTTAATGTGAGTCTCGCTCTGAATGGAAAATGTAAAGATTGATTTGAAGCTGAGGGGGAAAAAATTCGCTATAATATCTTGCATTTCCCTGTAAATGAGTTTCTTTTCGTTTGAAGGAGTGAAATCGTTTCAGATCTCATTCTCTACATATGGTTCCATTTTGCCTCTGTTTCTTTTCGAGGAGCTTGAATGTGCTGTGTGTAGTCTCTTTTCGAGAAAACTGATTCAATATACCACCTTTTCCTTATTCCTTGAGTGCCTGTCTAGTGCTGAAGTAGAAACTTGGGAACTTTCAAAATGATGGGTATACTTTTGTATGAACCGACTGCGCGGTTTGCTGTGGTTGCTAAAAGTCTAAGCTCCTTTTTCGACCAAAGCATTATGTGTACCAGCGCAGGAATATTTCAAGCTTTCTACCTAACGTTGCCCTCGCCTTTTCCCCAGCTCCCAGCTGAAAGGAATTTTATTTCAATCCTTGTATGGATTAAGTTTGGTTCAGTGATCGGTCATATCGCGGGCAAGCGAAAGGATTGTAGGTTTATGCTTTTTCAATCTCAGCTTTCCTAGGGATTCGTAGGAAAGTATATTGCTGCTGTATTGACGGCGGTTTGGCGTGAACACATTTTCGAATTCCATATGAATAAACCAAGGTCGCACAAGAATTCGCTTTTTGCAAACATAATCTCACTCGTTCAGTTAGTATCGTGGAATCTGATATTTGGATACTATTAAAGAAAGGCAAATAGTCATATCATGAGCATAATGGTATCAACTTTTTGTTACTTTACTTGTTTGCGAAATGATGCGCATTACCTATTTCAAATTACACTGTACAATTTTGCGATTGCGAATATTCGGAAAGTTTGACTAGTCGGACGTTTACGCAGGTTAAGGCGGTATCCTAGTATTTTGGATTTTTTGAACTGATCACTAAAAGTGTATCAAGAAATTCAAATTACTTCATGGTGTTAAAGAATATTTGATGAGATTTAACAAGATTGGTTATATTACTTATTCAGAAATAGAGACGAGGGTGTGTAAATGTGGCTGGAGTTAGTGTCCACTTCCCTTAGTGGCAGGGACAAGGTGATTGAGACACGTAGTTTTCTCCCATTGACTTCAAAAGGATTGGGAACTGCATCATTGAACATGGGATAGAATGATTGCTTTGTACTCTAAGGATGTCGAGTTCGATTTCTTGTGTTCATTGGTGGGATGCTGAGTGAATGGTTTGTTGAATACGATAGAATGGAACGTGATGATTTTAAATAAGTTAAACTCTGCTCTCATTTGAGATGCTCGTTAGCGTCTTCCCATTTTTTTGTCAATTTGTCTAAACTGCAGTCGGTATGGTAGGAAATAATTGAACTCAAGAAACCTGCTGTAGTCATGAGCTTTCAGCTTAAGGATTCAAACTAAGTAGATAGTAACTTGAAAATGAATATGCACAAGGGCAGGGTGTGGCTGTATAGACGGCAACGTAGAAAAGGAGAATAGTCGGCCCAACCGTCAAATCCTGATGTGTCTGATTTGACTGTATTATCTTGGCTTGCTCGTAAGGAATACAAAGTTGAGAACGAAGCACAATAAAGAGCACCGCACTACCAATTCAAAATGGTGAGAAGGAAAGGACGTCAGTCGGATATGCATCATTAGTTTTTTGGTTTGGAACACTATGGTTCACTCGATTTTCTAAGTCAAATGAAGTTTTGAACAAAGTAGTGAAAGTAAGCAAAATGAAAGTTGATCTCATTTGTAATAACTGCTGATGGATGGGATTCATAGATTGAGAATTTTTCTTTCTTTCCTCGCTCACCGCTTTCTCTCTAAGGATTCACTCTTCTTTCCTTGACTAATGACCTCCCTCAAAGTTAAGCTACTACAAAATTAGAATGGGTTTGAGGGAAAGTCGCGGCTTTGAGAATTACAAGGTGCTACTTGACTTGGCTCAAGTTGACTTTCTTCCTTTTTTGGCTGCACTGGCAAGGACTTTCTCCATGCACATAAGATGCACAGACTACAGACAGAGTAGAACCTGGTGCAATTTTCACAACACACTGTGGCTTGTGTGGAGTTCTGTCAAAGTGTTCTCTCTTAAACCACGACTCAACTCGACTCCACATACAATTTACATTAAATGAGATTGACTGCACTGTGCACAACTGGTACTGGTACTGGTACTCCATAGTTTGAAACGGTTCATGTGCATGATTTGAATTTCAGAGGTGCTATTCTTGGCTTCGTTAATGCAAGAAGCTCGAGGCACTCGTAATACGTAAATAATAAGTGCACAGGCAGGGGACCAGAGTCCTTCCGACCCCATTCATTTGGCGTGGTGGATTTTGATGGGAAAACTTTGTGTCATTCGAATGCATACCGAATACAAGGATGAGTCTGTGTTTAGAATGGAACGGAATGGGCAGAGAATAGACGAACTCATTCGGATATTATGAAAATTGGGGGCGGAAGTTCAGGAAAGGAATATCTTTCGCTTGATTTTACTTGAAAATGGAAAGCTTCCTTTCAGATACGTTTGTATTATTATGGTCATGACATGGCCGATGCTTGAATGAATCCTTGGCTGGATGGTCCTGCCAGAGTCATTCTCTCGCTCAGTTTAGCAGCTTGAACGAGTCAATTCATTCCTTCTTGTAGGATATGTTTTACCGGTTCACGGATCTCTTCCACTTGTCTCGATATAACTTGTCTAACGCAGCGTAATGGAAATGGGAAATGTGGAATTGTAGAAACCCGTAGCGTTAATTCATTCATTCATGGTCAGTTTTTGGAAATAAAGAGGAGGAGAAAGCGGGCGACGACCATACATACACACTTATATTATTAGAATACGGAGCTGGATGTGCAAGGCACGAGTGACTTAAGGATCATAATTCTTGCGAATGTGAGCCGTGGAATGAAACTCATTAAAACCAGCCTCGATTTTCGATTTAATTAGTTTATCTGACTAGCAGGGAGTGAGTGCTTGGAACAAGTAGAGTGGGAGCGACGGGATACGATTCTGCTTTCTCCAACCACGCTCACGTCTAGCTAGCGTAGCTGGAGAAAGTTGACGTGAAGTCGTTTGGCACTGAAGTTGTTCCAACTCTAGATTTCCTCTAGTCCGGAAAGAGCAAGTGCAATGCAATGCAATCCCTCTCCCCAAGCTTTTCCATGTTTTGTATTGGCTTGGTTTGGCTTTTGCCAGTAAAACTTTGAGAAGGTTATAAATTGTACTGATAAACTTTTGTTTTGTCATCAAGGAGTTCCTGAATAGAATAAACTAAAACAAAGTTGTTCCTTTGTATTTCGAGAGTTTATGAGAATACAACGTCATACTCACCAGACAAGGCATGTCATTCTTTATATTTTAAGTGGCTTAACAGGATGCATAGTACCATGCTGATTCGTTACTCTCATTTCTCCGCTACACTGTGTTCTAATCAACCAAATCTTTTTTGTTTTCTCTTTTCAGGTACGTACAGTTTTGGTTCTTGATTCCTTCTTTTGTTCCGATATTCGAAGTGCATTGATTCGATACATTGCACGCTCTGGTAAGACTAGATAAGATGTTTTCCGAATATCCGAATCCATGCTTGCGAGATATTTGCACAACATTCTAAGTTCAATTTTACAGAGACTGACTGAAGAAGCCTTGTCTAGTCTCGGCAAAGTAGTTTCTCCTAGGAGAGTTTCCGTTTGAAATTGCATGTTGAGTTTGAAGGATTTGAAATGAAATGTTATGTGCAAGAGGCAAGAGGCAAGAGGGATGATTTGTTAGATTGGGAAATGAGTCTAGGAAAGGATATTTGGATGTTGAAATGTGGGATTGGAGAAGTGGGCTTTGGTTGGAAAGAGGAGTCGAGTTTCTGAATACTAAATAAAGACAGAGTTGCACGCTTCCTACCGACTCCTGCAACAGCCAAATTTCCATCTCGCAGTTTACATGAAAATGCACATGTGTACGTTAATGTGTAAGTATGTAAACACTCGCCTTGGACATTTGTTAGCAAAGGAAAAGTGCTTAATATTATGCATGTAGAGTGGTGGAAATGTAGAGCAACAGAGTCGCAAACGCTGTAAGTACATTTTATGTTGCTCGCATCGGGTGCGAGTGTGAGGAAAGGATGTAGTTTGGTTTTATTTTGCGCCATTCTACATTACATTGCTTCATACCCTGTCCTGTGTATGTAAGGTGCAATTTCTAGAGAGTCAGTCTAGTCGATTGAAGCGAAAGACTGCGCCGTTGGCCTCATGCTTTTCGAAATCAAAATAGACCCAGGTTTTAGGGAAAGGAAACATATTGTATTGGATGCCATTAGTTGCAGTGTAATATATGCATGTGTCGTCGTAATAACTCAAATTGGAAACAGGCAGATGCCGATTATGCGGATCTAGTCCTAAACCTATCTCTAGAGCCGCACTTGAAGAGCTAGAATAGGAATAGAATAGAATAGGCCTATTCATTAAGGTAGGAAGGAGTTTAGTACCAAAATAAATTAAAATCAAACCAACCCAAATCCCCAGGATTCTCTTGAAAATAAAATGCAAATGTTAACCAGAGAAATCAAACGTGCCGGAACGATTGCGATTTTGACGCACTCTTGTAAAATTTGATTTGTTCTGCGTTAGGGACTTATCAATTCTCAAAACCAGATAAGGATTTTATTCCATGAGGTCTTCGTAGTTTTTAATCGTCTACCTCATGCGCACAAGAAATTTGTAAGCCTGATTCCAAGCGAATACAGAGTCACAGATCAACAGAATACCACTGCAGCCGGCACTGCGACAAATCCTAGTTGAGTTTGATATGATTGGTTTTTAGATTTTATGAATTAAATTGCCTAAATTTCTGCAAGTTTGTCTTGAGTATGGATTATTTTTGCTCAGTATCAGAGTAAGCAAATGGGTAGTTCGGTATACATACATTGGGTCAATGTATGTTACCCGGCTATCAATTCTGGGCAACTGGCTCGAAGTGTTTTAGCTCAACTTACATTTTGTACATACTTATTTGGAGGGATACCCGGATACGGTCAATTGTGCACATTTCTAGTGCCTTCTTGTGTATAGTAACTATTAATTACGCTTGAAACACTCTCTCTTTCTGTATGAAGATCCACCAGGGAGAACGTCCACGAGCATGGAAAATACACTTGAGACTTTTTATTTGTATTATTGAGAGAATGGGGTAGCAGACAAAGAGGGTAGACAATAGGAGTTGAGTTAAGTTCACTACTGTTGAGGTTCTGATGTTGTTTTAGAGTCTGAATTGTGTTTCGAAATTGGTATCGAGGCGCGGTAAGTAGCCATCTTGGGGACTCATTGAATGTCCTAAGAGGTACTTGTGCTTACCATTGGTTCAAAAAGGCGTTCTACGGAAGGGACGATACTCGCAAGAATTTAGAACTCTGACGTCCACTGTCCTCGTGTCGCAGGTCTGGTGCAGGAAAAGATGGGTTGATACTGCATGCTGTTGTTAAAAGAGTGAACTCACTTGTTATTCGGGTTGTAAAGATAAAGATTATTTGATGACAGCGTATGAAGCGTAATTACCAAAACGAGCTGGAATGAAATGGCATTTAGTCCTTGCTCTTTCGCACTCTTAATTACACAAAATAAAATGTAGCCATTCAAACTCAAAGACCATCTATTTTTACTCTTGCTCCAAATTTATCAGCGTTTTTTTTCGACGAAATGGTCTTTTTTCTCTGGAGTTCAATCTGAATCTAATGTCTTTCGTACTTTTACCCATCACTTATATTATTTTCATTTTCATTGCAACGTCTTTAAGTAAAAGAAAATATTCTAAAGGCAAAATTTAATTCACACATTTGTGGAGTTCCTGGGTTGGTTGGGAAAACTACTTGAATGTACAAAGTCGCTTGGGAACCCTTCAACAAGGAGACAGAATTTAGAATTTATAATCCACTTTGCCATGGCTTTGCCAGCACAAAGTTTTATACAGTGATTTGCATTTTTCTCTACACTTCAGTGCAGGAATAGTTGCGGTGTGCAGATAAAATGAATATGAATGGGATGGGATATAAAATTTAGAGGAGAATGTGAAGAAATTACTTGGAATGGAATGGACTCTTTTCTCTGTTTCTGGTTCTATCATCCCTTTGATAAACTGAATGAGCTATGCGGTGAATTTGAATTGAGCAATTTTAATTTAAACACAAATTAGGGCAAATATGCAGATCTGCTATGTGCGTGTATCTAAATCGTATATGTAAATTCTAGTTTCCCTGCTGGCTCTACACGTCGTCTTTTCTGAAAATGTTGAACTTGAGTTGCCCATAGCTTAGCATAGCTGTTTATCATGGTTGGCTAAAATTTGCATTGTTTTTGGAAATTGGAACATTTGGAACACAAAAATTTGTGACCGGATTATTTGCACGTGGAAACTCATTGACTATATAATATAATGCCGGGTTTAATCTTGGACTTCATTCTATGAGGTTATAGATTTTCAAGCTGAATTATATTCCCAATCAAAAATAAACTATATCAACTTGATTGGTTAATTTCAGAAACATTTTCAAATTGCTGTGCTGAAGCCAATTCTGTAATTTATCAAAAAAATGAAACAGTTTCGCAGATACATCGTTCAGTTTCATTTTATCAATGTCGCGATTACATTCAGTTTGACCTAACATTAAATTGTTTTGTTTCAAATACAAACAAAACTTTTGAAGAATGAAGAAATCTTGAGTTTTATCTGACTGGCCCTCTATGCTTCTGCAAAAGTAGAGAAGCAGCTCGAATTTTCACCGGTGTCTTTCTCTTCCTAAACCGTATTTCACGGACATTGAAGTAAAAGTAAACCAGATCACCAACCGAAATTACTTTATGTGACTCACAGTAAGCTTTTCCGAGGAGCAGAAGAGGTCGAGGTGGAAAGTAATACAATTCCCATTCCAGGATGCATTATAGAAAAATAGGCGGCTGGGCGCGTTTCATTGTCTGAGTGAATGGGCACATTCCAACTTGGATTATTTGTTGGTCTTCTTTCATCTCACGATTCTATGGTTTTCTATATCTTCGCTGATAAGAAGATTTGTAATAAAAGTAGGCTCGTACTGAATTTCCAAGATTTCTACTGCTACGCCTTTCTCCCGAATACTCAAGATTCACATTCATATCAATGTGTAGATGGAAAACGATTGATAATATTTGGAAGTTAATCTTATTGTGCAAAATATAGGAAGCCTGCCAGCAATCATTTTCACCGTCAAATCCACTGATTCTGAGTCTATTTAGATGAAGAAAGAGGACTATAAGTAGAAACCGTAGAAATAGATTACAGCGATAAAGTTGGGAAGCTGTGCTTGAGAGATTTTAATCTGTAGGCTAAAAATTATTTCAACCTGGAAAAATGCTAGAGTTACTAATTTGGGCTAGCTAAAAATTTCAACGCAGCCATGCTACATTTCTCCCGATAACACAACTAGAGATATTGCTCACGTCCTTGAATTTGATGATCTGCTAGTTACAAAACACGGCGAGCTACTGACGTACATAATGTCAACTCCCGCGCTCTGTATAGAAAATGTGGAATGGAAGAAATAGTTGTGTGAGTAGTTTTGATATAACCCCGTAATAGAAGAACATTTGTCTCCAAAGTTAGAGCCATGAGATTGCCAAAATTTGCCGACTTTTCGATTTTCCATTTATCTTGTAAAAGCATTAACTCTAGGGTATATGAGAGTTTCTCTCCACTTCTTTGTTTTTATGGGAATGATTCTTTTGTATGAAGGATCCAGTATCATTTGAGGAGAGGGAAAGGCAGTTCCAACGGAACGCTCTGATGCCCTCGGCATACCTATTTTTTCTTCACCATGTCATCTTTACTCTTCAACAGCCGAATGCCTATCAGATTGGAGCTAGGGGAAAAATAGTTCAGGATCGGGTAGTTTTGTAGGGTTGGCAATAGTGAAAGCACTGTATTTTATTCGGCATCATATTATTAACCATGCAAAAGAATTGAAGATGGGAAAAGAAAGAAAGTAGTAGTTGACTAAAAGTTGGAGAAAGTCGTTGAAATATGTACGTTGAGGCTGGAAACACTTCGTCTTGCTTTCACTTTCTCCGCGGCCATCCATATAGAAAACTGGGATTGAATTTAAAATCGTTAAAGCTATTCCTTAGCTCTGAGTAGCGTAGCGGTTGGTTTTCTGCTTGAAGCCAAGAGTCGTTCGTACGGCGTGGAATTGCAGAGTGTCTGCCTTGGACGACGTCCTCGCGGATCTTTCAGACGCAGTCCTATAAATGTAGGAGGTGGAAGAATGCCTGAGAGTGAGTGGAGTGACTGTTACGGAAATTGTATTGAAGTTGCGGGTAGCTCCCGGAAATGTTGTTCATCGTAACAAATGTGAGCGAGCGTAAGCAAAATTCCAAAAACAAGAGCAAGACCGTGCCGCATTTGGGTTTGTACTGTGTACTTGTAGCTGCAGTCTTGCTTTGATTTAATGCACAAACCAGCAAGGTTCGAACTGCACTGCACCAGTAGTGCACGAGTGCAGGGTCGGTAGGATTTCATGACTCTAAAATTAGAATTTCTGGTAAAGTGGAGCGTCATCAGAGTATATTGCGAAATCCTAATTTAGACAAGATGAATTCAGAATTTCTGAGCAAGCTTCCCGAAAAGAAACCTTGTTGCGCAGGTGGGGAAACCTTCAACAAACTGGTTTGGCGGGGAGGAGATTTCACAACTCAGGAATAGTTTTAGCAATTTCTTAATTAAGTTGACCTTTCACTGACATAATATGTTGTGCTTGAATTTCATCCTTTCGATTGATGATGTATTTCTGACACTAATTATTAGGACCATCCCGTCGGGGTGGTCCCTTACCCATTTTAAGCGCTCACTTTCTTTCCTACCTCAGCCGACCAGGAAAAACATTCTGGAACATGTACGATTGGAGACGATTAATTTATAACACTTAAATTCAGAAACATCGTTTTTTGAAGGATAGGTATAGGACCTGCTACTAAAATATGTTTGAATGTTCTAAAAGTTATATAATGTCCGTACTCGGCGCTGATAGGAATAGGTTGTGTGATATGAATTTTCCGAGTCTTTGCTCTGTGATTGGTCGTTGGTTCCGTTCACAATTTGGTCGCTTTATGTAAAGGCACGTGGAAAGCAGACAACTCTGAAGAATGAAAGGAGGTAGTGAAAACTGTGAGCGCAAAGGGATTGTAAACGTGCAGACGAGAGGAGAAAAGTCATCATTTTACTTCAAGTTTTTCCCCGCTTTAAATTCAGGAGCCAAACTAGACGATTTACTCGTTTTGTGGCTCCAAAAGTCCAAGACCTTTTTGACTTTCTAGTATCGTACAACAAGTTATTTCACAGAAGGCTTTCGATATACGTATCTACCATCCTTGTAAAGTAGGAGAACTGAACGAAAACCAGAAACTATTTTTTTTTTTGGTGAAAGTGAAGCGAGAGGGATACTGCACTCTTTAAACGAACGAGGGAACCACACCAGTTGTTCAGCCCAATCGTGCATGTTAAAATAAAAGTATGGTTACTCGGATGGAAGTGTGAGGGCTGACTTAATTACGATCCAAACCCTACCTTCAAAAGTTTTCTTGGTTCGTTTGAGAAATTCACGTTAGAATGAAATTGCAAAAAACATTTATTATCTGAAGTTTGAATACAACGCTTTGTAATCCGATTTTTATGTGCGCAACGTCAAAGCGAAGTTCATTCCCTTGGCATACATTAACGAATCTCTGTTAAAGAAATTTCAGGGTTAGAGGAATTAACAATATGAAGACTCTTCATTATATTTCGACACCAGCAGAATGAACAACCCTTGAAGTTTCCTTGCCACCCGCGAGGATTGCGCCCTGCAATTCAGAGGAACGTCTCTTTGGGACGGACGTCATCTTAACAATAACAATGCAATCCATTTCGTTCTATCTGTTATATATAAGATCCATATTGAAGATGTTGACGCTTGTTAGTTTAGCATTCATTCAGAATTGAACAATGTTATTCTAGCATTGATTGCAAATTGCTGCAAGCAACAGCAATACTTATTGCAAAAAATATCAAACTTTTTCCAATTTGATATGCCCTAGATTTAACTCTTCCTAGTAAAATGTGATATCGTCGGTTCGAGCCAATTAGAATTGCGTTGTGCAGCAAAACCTGATGTCGAACAGAAGAAAGGACCAACCAAATATTGAACAATTGAACGTTATACCGAAACATGTATGTTCGTGGTTTGATATAAGTGTAAGTATTTAAGTGACTAGGAAACAAGGGTATGCTTTTTTACATTCTATCTCTCGTCAAAAATATGACGACCGGCGAACAAATCTGATTGTCTGCAGTGCGAGCCTGGCTCCTGCTAGGCAATATTTAAATAGTCAAATTTCCATTTACCTGGTTTGATTCGGTTCATTTCCCCATTGCGGATTTAAGAGACAAGATTTTTCGTACTTTCACACTACAATTTTTTGCATGTATTTCAAAAATGCTTGCGGGCATCAGACATTTGAAGAGCTGAGCGGAAAAGGGCATTATATTTTTTCAAATTGTTTCCAAAACAAATTTTGTTGACAACAACAAATAAAATGTGCCAAAAAAAGCACATTGCAAAGTTTGTCGAAATTTGCTCAATGCCAAATTTCGAAATTTTAAAAAGGCAATTTCAAAT
>JAQGCM010002505.1:0-11075 GCA_034699705.1 Hymenaphorura dentifera
GCAGCGCCGCTTATTGATTAGGTGGGCTTTTCATTCATCAAATTATCGTCCTAACCGCAGTTAGGTGGTCCTTCAACGTATGAACAGAATTTAAGGAACTTGAACTGAGCAATCGAAGGCCGTAATTGTCCGGGCGACAATAAATTGCAAGTTTTCAATTAATGTGCATGTATATGTTTCAGTGATAAATGAATAAATGGACAAATATTTCGTGATCAGGCCCAGGCAAGGCAAGGCAAGGTTGACAAAATAGTCCACTTGGTATACGCGTTGTAAATTGTTATGACTGATGAGATGACTGAACAAGCAAAATTGAGCAGAGCAGAAGCTAAAATTGCAAATTACAATAATTATATCGTAATCGTAGTCTTTGTCTTTGTAAATAATTAGTGACCATGATTTATTAAGCATTAAGTAATGCAACAAGTAGCCCTGTAGCCGCACGATACGAATGACAAATGATAAATTACTATGCAATTTATTCTGCAAAATACAACACGTGCACGCAAGCCGTAAATCTTAAGACTTCTATTTCAAAGAATTGAAAATTAGTAATCCAGGTCTGGATTGCTAATTGCTAAACCACAGTTCGATTACAAAATTGCTTTGAAAAATGTATAAGTTGATTAATCAATTAATGTTGTTGATTTTTTACAGATTTACCTATGTAAGTTTTTGCATTTCCTGTCGGAGATTGCATTTTGCATTGCAAATGCAAGGCAATTGAGAGCAGGAGCTTTCGATGGATCCCGCATCCCGCCTACCCAAACTGCGGAAGGATGCAACTCTTTCAAAAAAATTCCAAATGGGATTTAAACTTTTAAAAAAAATTCTGAACGCGATTTATTTTGTGAAAAATATCGATCACGTCAATTTCAGCAGTGTGTTGGTATTCTTGTCAACAAATTTCTCTCTGTCTGTCGGATTTTTGTCAAAACCAAGGTTAAGTCATTCGACTCAACCGCGGACAATTATTTTTTGCAATTTTTGCCAGTTGTGTCAACTAACTAATATTAGAAGTAAAATACAATTTCAAAAATTTGCAGAATGTTTGGAAATCAGAAAAACAAAAATAATCCAGCAGACTTTTTTCGAGATGAAAGCTATCCGAGGCCACCTCCAAGATTCGCCTATGTTCCAACCCCATTAGATCAGGTTTGATAATTTGTTCAGCGAGTATAAATTACTGATTATTAATTAAAGGTAAATAGAATTTAAGCAAATTCTGATTTTTCACTTTTCTAACACTACAGGAAAGCCCAAAACCATCCGTCCCAGACGTGTCTCTCATCATGAAGTCACCACTGACGGCGTTAACTAAATCTGCAAACTCGTCAGACTTGCAAGAGTCAACGCCTTTGTCGACTGGACAATTTCGAAAGGCCTCGATTTTAAAGGGTAAAGGTAATTTTCGTGAAGCCCCAATCGACTTTTCCAGTCCTGTGTTCAAAGTTCAAGAAATAGTAAAAGTGAGGCGTTCACTGGTTTCGTCGTCAGTTCAAACAGAGCCTTTGACGACGTCAAATTATATGAGGCATTCACAGATCTCGTCATCAGTTCAAACAGAGCCGTTGCTGTTAAGTCTTCCACCCCAACCATCTGCAGACTCCGCACTCATCCAAGAATTAATTACTTTGGTGAAGGGTCAGTCAGTCGCAATTGAAAAAATGCAGGAGCAATTAAATCAGCTTCTCGAAGCGAAGGACCAATCTAACTCTAATTCGAAAAGTCGAAGATCATCTGGCTCCTCAGAGCTTGAAGGAAGCCGAAAGCAGTCTCCTGATTCTCTACCAAAGAAACTGATCAATGCACCGTCTCAAGCGCATGCCGAGAAAGAGATTAAAAGATCATCAAGACTTAGCATTGACAATACTGCGTACGATGTGTCCAAATGTTTTAAGAATTTACGACTTCCACAGATTGATGAAGATGAAAATACAATGTTTTCTCAGACGTCCGCGGCAATTAAACCATTAGACATGCCGGACTTTGACGAATTTGATGAAAACGACGACGGAAACACTAGTTTCCACGAAAATCGGTAGGTTGGATATACATTTTAAAACTTAATTTCCATCTTGAGCTGAAATTGGAAACTAACTAATAACTATAAATATTTCTAAATTTCAAAGTAATAGCAAGCGTGGAAGTGATATACCGTACGTTGCAAAAGGGCTGAGTCCGTACGAGTCTTCGGATGATGGAGGAAGCGAGCATGGTAGCGCCGAGAAGACTAGAAAAAATTACCAGCGACGGGTATTGGAGAATGTGAACCACTACGAAGAAAATGGAGGAGATTCTGAAACATCCCCCTCAGCCGGCCATCAGCTAAACAGAAATAGATTTGTGGAAAATATAGTGCAATCGGAATCGCCAAATCTTGAAATAAGAAGAATTTCTCGACCCAGATCGGAATCGCCAAATCTTGAAATACGAAGAATTTCTCGACCGAGGTCAAATCCATCTCCAGGTTCAAATGAAAACCGACGAGGATCTGATACCACCGTTTATGGCTTATCGGCAAAACATTTGTCATTTTCAACCAAACAATATTTGCAGCGACACGGACTCGTGCAATCTCACTCTGGTGAAAGTTCATCTCCTTCTCCACTACTTCGGCGGTTTCTTGACAACAACGGGGACTTTCCGCATATCTAAGACAAGCTGACCAAAAAAAAATAGAAATTCAATATTCCTCTCATTTTTGTGAGCACGAATTTTTTAAGTTTTAATCATCTCTTTTGTAGTTTTTGTTTGTTGCTATTTCGAAATCGTGAATTGGCATTTGTTTATAGAGTTAATTTAAACTGAACATTTCAAATTTGACAAGTACATTTCATTTGTAGCTATTAATCAATTCAAACAATATTTTTTTTTTATAATTTCCAGCAACGTTAATAAAGGTTTCCAGTTTTTTCTAATATAAGTTTCCGAATCAGAAGGGAATGATTTACATTTTAATTCGATTTCTTGTGAAAGAAGGACTTGCGAATCACCAAATTTTTTTTTAAGTTGAATGCTACTGCGGGGACATTTTTTTTGGATCTGTGTATAAATTCTCTGCGGTTTCTAAGGCAATGCATTCATGTTGTAGTAATAAAATTGGATAGTTTGGCTCAGGCTACTTGAATCACGAATGAATTTTCGAAGCGCTGGACTGTTGCAGTCAACCAAATATTGACTTGCTGCGAATTTTCGAATATAAACATTCAATTAGCGAGAAAAAACCGAATATTTTGAATAATCGAAGTAACTACACAAAACAACGAAAATGAGCATCAAGCTTCTTCACGAACCTCAGCAACTATGCCCCTTAATCCAAGAGATTGGAGGCTACTGCTATTGTCGTCCAAATGTGAACTCGAAACCTCGCCCAAAAGGAATTTACGAAGAGAACAAAATTGTTCTGGACTTTGCTGATTACCTCAATTTTGCTGGGAGAGGGATCCCGATAAACCTCACAGTAGATTTCGGATTGGTCCCTGTGGAATCCGCAGCTTTCCGTGAGATTCATCTAGTCGACTCATCGTCCCAGGTACAAAATATACAATGGATTTTACATAATTCAGTTAAAAAACTTAAAAACGGTGCAATATTTCTGTCTTTCTGTTGATAGATCCCGCTGAGAACCTTAACAGTTCGTCCCTGGAAATCTAAGACAATTGATCGAGCGTTTCGAATAATTCAGCCTTTTCCCGATGGGCAGGACAAGCCTGAAGAGAGTTGTGGTGATGGAAAGAATGTTGTAGCTAAAAAGCTCAGTGATACCATTAAATTCAGGCTAGTATTCGAGCCCGAACTTCCTACCATGAATTATGGGGACGCTTTTCTGATTTATGCTGACGATAAACCGATTCGACTCGAATGCCGAGGACTTTCCGAAGGTATATTTGCGAACCGCGATTATTTTTGTTGTTAAAATTGAACTTTACTCGACAATGACGGTATTTTTTTTTTACAGGTCCTTCGGTTTGTTTTAGCGAAAATGTGATCAATTTTGGTGGACAATATTACCAAGCCCAGAGTCGCCAATGGTTCAAAATGTTGAATAGTTCTGGATGTGAGGCTCAATTTCAGTTTGATAATGACAATGCACGGAGCACTTTTAAGGTAAATAGAATGAAATCATTCTTCCTTTTTGTGATTCAAATTCAAATTCAAATTGCATACATTATTTAAAACTAGATTTGCCCAATCAGTGGAATAATTCCGCCATTCATGACTCTGACGGTCGAAGTTCTTTTCCAGGCTCAGAAAGCTCAGACGTATTATAAGAGAGTCGTATGTCTTCTCCATCACCAGGTAAAACACAACAAATTTTACATGTGCACTTTCTTTTCCATTGAGTTCAAAATTAATCTATTATCCAAAATCCAAATAGCAACCACAATATGTGGATTTGATTGGAATTTGTATCGCTCGGCCATTCTTCGCTGCTTCACCGATTGATTTTTGCATTTCGACTGCAGAAACTCGTTTTCTGCCATTTCCAACTTATAGGTAAGGACTAAGGATGAAGTTTGCAATAAGGTCACCTCTTCGAAATGCTAATGCACAATGACGAATGTCGATTTGTTTGTTTATCAATTTTGTCAGCAATGATGACTATTTCGACAGCCACCACTTCTGGGGAATAAATTTTAGCAAAGCCGTCGTGGACTTTGGTTTCCAAGATGTACATGACAAATCAGCACAACTGCCAGAACCTATTACTCTTCATGTAACGAGTATCCTACCCTACGATGTCGTTTTGGAATGGTTTCAAGGTTAGAACACAAATTTTTTATATAGAATATTGGACGTTAATTGCTTCAAATGATAAGAATGATCTTTCGTTTTTCAGACCCCCTTGAGATATTCGTTGTCATGCCCCAAATCTGCACTCTGCCAGCATTCCATTCTATCGTCTTTGAAGTATATTTCCAGCCAAATTTCCCAGACACTTTTTACAGCGGGCTCCTGGAATGCTTCGTCTACCCTTTGGGTCACCTTTGGCCGTCACCTTATGGTGCGCCTTGGGAAGTGATTGCTACCCACAACCTACTAGAGCTCAACAAACGATTCGCATTGGAATCCGTAGTTAGCCCAGTTATTCCTGTTACTGTTCCGGAAACCGCTGCTTTAGCACTGGAAAAAGAAAAAGGCTCAAGTTCAGATGAAGGATCTGGACAAAGAAAGGTGTCAGCAATGGAGGAATTACTCAAACCCGAGGAAGAAGTCAGAATTTCTGTCACCGATTTGACCCAAAAATCCAAAGGAAAAGGTGGAAAGAAGAAGGGAATCAAGGCCAAAATGGCTCGTTCATCACCAGCCATTTTGCCTTCATCAAGTGCTGCAAGTGCTGAAAAAGAGGCTGACCAACCGGAAGTGATGGTGACAAGCGCATCTGTGCCATCCCTTCCCTTTTCTAAAAAGAGTCTGAAGCCAGATTTACTTCCAGATATCGACTTGGAACCTCGTCAAAGCATTTCAGTTGAAATGCAAACTTTACCATTTCAAGTAACTGTACAACATTCTGTTGGTGGAGTTAAAAGGCCTATTCGTCTGGAACCAATCCAGGTACATTTTTCTGGAGTTTTAGTTTGCACAATTTGTTTGTGCTAATTTAAATATTCTGCAGGCAAGGACCAATAGTGAAGCGGCGTTTACAGAAGATTCATTCCAAAAATTGAGTAGCGGTGGGGGTGATGGCTTCGAACCATTAGTGTATGACATGGATGATCACAATTCTCAAAAGTTGTCGTTGTCGTCTCCAGAACAGCGACTGGAGAATTCATCTTCTAAGAGTTTGGGCTTTGATGCAAATAGAAATGAACAGAAATCCCAGGAAGATTTTCCTACTCCTCCGAGAAGGAAATTCTCATCTTTTAAAAGTGCTGGAGAACCACTGCGGCTTAACTCTCAACCCGAAGACGAAATAATTGTCTTAGCTGCACCTCCTGGTCATGATCAAGAAGGTAGCCCGGGTCTCTCCTCCCCGTCATCGACAATGCCAAAGGAATTGGCTATTCCGCTTTGCTTGACCCTTCGAGTTCTCGGTAAGATTTGCAAAGAATTTGCACGATTCTGTAAGTGATTGCGCAGATGATTAATCCGAAACAATTTCCGTTTCAGGTCATACATTCGGGAATCACACTCTAATTCCTCACTACAAAGTTCCGAAGAAAATTACAATGAATCCGACTTGGCCTCACCACAGAATTTGTCGTTCCTTCATTTTAAGAAACAAGAGTGACTTGCCACTCTATTTTGACTGCAAAATGGTGGATGGGTAAAAGCTTAAATTCCGTATTATTTCGTAAATTGCGAACTTCGATGTATTAAGAATGCAACGCTTGAATAAATTTTCAGGGAGGGAATATACCGTGTGAAACCTCCGGCTGGAGTAATTCCTGGTAATTTTCACCAAATCATTTTGGTTTCCATGATGCCTCAGATGAGAGATTCTTGCCTCTACGTTCATAACTGTCAAGTGGAATTCAATTTGACGGACAAGAATTTGGTAAAAAGTTAAACTTAAAAACGCACTTTTACTAAAGCATTGTTTGAAATATTTTTAATGTCTATAGATTTGCTTTCGAGGAATTGCTGAATTCGCAACTCTGGACGTCATCATTTGCTACTCTTCTAACATCAATGAAAATGAAATTGTTTGTCCAGAAACAATTCCAGGGTGTGGTTCGGATACATTCATGGAGTTTATCAACACGTCAAGATTTCACTACAAGTATGCACTTTCACCGATGGAACATCATGACGACGACGTTGGCGTTTTTACACCGACTCCGTCAGAAGGAATCATGGCGCCGTATGAAGTATGCTGTACTAATTTTAGCTAAATTACTCGAATTCGGACAAATTTTAATTTCTTACCGTTGTAGACAATTAGAATCAAGTGGAGATTTGTGCCTCAAACGGATGAACCGTACTACATCAAATGGAAATCTCGTTTTCACGTGCTCACTGCCAGAACAGAATTCTCGACTGGAACCGGAAATTCAACCCATTACGAACTTCCGATTACTTTGGCTGGAGTTGGCCGGACTTGTGTTTTTCAAGTAATTCATCAATAAATTATTTTTCTACCTGCCAGCGTTGTAGTCAACCAATTAAAATCGAATATCGTGCTGTATTTCTTAGGCAAAACCAGACAATCTGGAATTTGAAATGGTTGAAATTTTTAATGAGAAGGAAATGTTCTTCACAATAACTAATCTGAGCAATGCCGTCGTCACTGCGAATTTGAGGGTAAGCAATTTTTTTTGCCTTACGAGCATGTATTTCTAAATGCATATCTTGTCATATTTTCAACATTTGCAGATTATGCACGAGGAATGGCTCCAATACAACCATACAATTTATCAGGCTAGGCGTATACGTATCAATCCTACCACCGTTACACTCTCGGGTTCAGAATCTGCTAGGGTGACTACATTTAAATTAATCCAATCGACTAATCCGCTCAATCTTAGTTCGTTCCGTACGCCGTTAAATAGTGCGCTTTCCAAATCAATGTTAATATTGCATTTTTCTGGTACAGGTGAGCGTCATTGTTCGACCTGACCGTACTAATTTTCAAAAGTACTACATCGAATATGTCGTTGAGCTGACCGATGTTGAGGATGAGCAACAATCAAATGTCTACAAGAAACTCTGTGATATTTCTTTCATTGGAGACCATGCTATTTTCAAGGTAGATCATATAGTCCGACCCGATTGGCTCGATTTGACATAGTTTTAAATCCTAATCTGGAATATTAATAATTAGGTCACAGACGTGATGATGATTTCTAGGCATCCGATTTGGGATGCTGGACAATGCTGGTCAATGTTTTCTTTGGACAAGTAAGCTGTATGATTGTGCTAATGAGTACGAAAGATGACTCTGCAACTTCTGTTTGTCTTGCTTGCAGCTTGAACGAGTACTTGATGCCAAATAAAAATTCCGCCAGAGAAGGTATAGTACCAAGTATTCCAAGCGTGTACTTCCGGTTCCCTCCAGCCCCAATTGGTGCTGACCCTGCCATCGTGACCATTCTGCTCAGCAACAAAGAACTGCTTCGTGGATTTTGGGAAATGCATATTTTACCACCGAAAGAATGGGCAAAGCGAGCATTTCTGCATAAAAAGGACAAGGAGAGCGAAGGCGTGTATGATGGAAATGTGTCAGACAACAAACCAATGTTGAATTTAATTTGGACAAAGAAATTGGTCGGCGAGAGTATGAAATTGTACAAGGGGAGGGCTGGTAAGAATGTGAACAACGATGCAGCGGCCGCCGCCGCGACCGGAGTAATTCCTCAAGGATCCATTTCTCATACTCAAACGAAAGGTCATCATTCACATGGACATCATAATATTTATCCACATCATCATACACCGGCTGGCACGGAAGCTCTCAAGGATATTGAATTTTTCAAAATTTCTCCCATGAGAGGAACACTGAAGCCAAGGGAAAGTCAACAAATTTCATTTCGATATTCCTACAAGACCGTCGGTCATCACCACATGAGTGTTTTGGTTCGGATTCATCCTGCAATTTTTATTTGGATTGAATTACTGGGTCGAACTTTGGGAGAGAATGAACCCTACGTTCAATTAATTCACAAAGACTTCATGCAATTTCACCCTGTTTGTCTCTCGGACATGGATCCGCCAATTCAGGTATTCTTGAGAATCAAATTCGAACAATGATCCTGTCCGTTTGTCCAATTTTAAGTAATTTTGTTTATGCTTCCAGATGTTTTGGCTGTTCAACGGCGGAAATGCTCCGTCACAGTTCACAGTTGACCCAGAGCCATTTGAACAAGTCAAAAATGACAACTTTGGACACGAGATTTTTGAGTGCTTAAGTTTGCAAGGAGTTGTTCCCCCGCGAGCATGGGCTCCAATCTTAATTCGCTTTTCACCGTTAGAACTCCTGGAGTACAGCGTAAGTTTGACCAAAACGTTCTGACTCTGAAATCCGATTAATTCTTGTTTTGTTTTTTTAGATTGCTCTGAACGTCAAATCAGAAAATACATTAAAAAGTGCTACGCTGAAGGGCCAAGCAGTGTTGACGCCTGCAACCAATCTCAGAGCTGAGACACACGGAGACATAAGTCGGAAGCTACGACTCATTGACCCATTGGTCCCCGTCACAATTAGTCCGACTCATGTCACATTCACACATTTTGTTCCCACCGGCCAAAAATCAACAAGCATTGTGTTCCTCACCAACTTGTCTGCCAAAAATAAAATATCCTTTACTTGGCCAGACATTGCGATCGAGGGTGGTGGGTCCATCACGTTTGTTCCAGATGCTGGCGTGATTCGCGCTAAGGTTTGTGGGACCACTAAAGCAATTTCCATTTAAGAGCTAGTTTTAATTGGATATGTTTTTTCTTTTAGCAACAAGCCACCATTATGGTAGTCGTCAGAGGAGGGAAAGTTGCGACCATATTTTCCCGCATGATTCGATGTTCGATGATTGATGAATCATCTTTGGCTCGGTACGATCTATTGACCAAAGTTTGGAATTCACACAAGGATGTCTTGGTCAAAACGATGACAGAAAGTGAAGCAGTGGCACTATTGAATGTAATTTTTTTTTTAAAAAATATGATTTTGATCACGAAAATAAGCCATCAAAATTGTGAATAATTGAATAATTTACTGTACAGAAAAAGTTCGATGGAAAACCAGTCAAGCCGTCTACTTTCAGCCGAGTCCTCTCCGTCAAAGTTTACATTGGGAGTGTCTTCGGTTTACTCGATTCTGTCCTACCAAAGTAACATTTTGTTCTAATGTTCTAAATCTAACACTTAAACTTCAAATTAACATGCGTATTTGTTTGTTTGTTTTTGACAGGGAACTGACCAGAATGCCATTTTCGGACACAGTCTGCCAACCTCTGAGGAAAAATCGTTTAGAGTTACTTCCATTTGCACGGCAACTGTGCAGAGGAATACTTTCATCTATGATTTGGTAAGTTCATTGCAAAATTCCAATCTGCTGGGCTTTGGATCAACACTCCAGGCTATTTTTCTTTTCTTACAGGGACTTGATCAATTCTCCGTCATTCAGTTCCTACGTGAAACGAATGTCCAAACGTGCAGCACCATTCTACTATGAATACAAAAGCTCTGAGATGCAGAATAAATTGGGCAAGAAAGGAAAAATGAAAAAGTTGAAGGAGCCTTTGGTCCAATTTCCAAGACAAGCTTCACAAGATGTTCTCGAACAAGTCATTTTTAATATGATTCAAGAAGTTGCAGAGGATTTTTATCCTGGAAAAACCAATCATGTTATCAAACCTGTTCAACCCCAAGAATTGATTGACGTCAAAAAGTACCGGAGAGATTTGCTTTGAATTTAGAGATACTAGCAAATATTACAAAGAAAAGTGAAATATTGCAATTCAAGTAAATGCAAAAATCCTGAAAAATGATTTTAAAATGTTAAAGAATAAAACGATATTCTTTTAAACAAGTTTTACTTACAATTCCACATGGCCACCAATAACGATCGTAAGTGATTTGTAATTTTGAAAATTTTGATTATACCAAAATTGACTTAGACTAGACTCAAACTCAACAAGCAGAGTCCATTCTCTCTTAGACGAATTCCTAGCCCTTAATAACTGTTACTTCAATCTAGAATCTTGTCTAATTAGTAATTAACTACACCGAATGGTTAGCTAGATCATATTTTCTTAAATAGTATTAACACTAATGCAAAAGATTTGCACTAAATACGTCAAACTATGCATTTTCAGAAGCTAGTAATTTCTAGAATAATTCCTTCGCTGTTGCTGACCGCCTGGTTTGTGATACCCTTGCCTTAGAGAACTCCTAAGAGCTTCCAGCAATTGACCATCACGAGTTGTATCGCTGATCGGCTGGATTTCCAACCAGTTGAAAAAATCATTCCAACAATTGATTGTCGCGATAAGATTATAGAGATCCTTTAGTTCATAGCGGAGATCATCAGGGGCAAGTCCAAAATTTGAATCCATCACTACAGGGTCGAGCTGCTTTGCCACTTTTGCAAACCTGACTTGAAACATGACCAAGTTTCGACTCACCGGTGTTGC
>JAQGCM010002506.1:0-11072 GCA_034699705.1 Hymenaphorura dentifera
GTCCTTTGCATGTTTTGACTTTGCAATAAATATTAATAGAAAGTCTGCATCTTGAATAATAGGAAGAATACAAGCACGGGCAAAGTGTAATGCTTCTTCTCGTGTGAATTTTTCAAGGGTTCTGGTTGGGTTCGTTTGTGGTTTGAGTTAAGTTGCCAAAAAACTAAAGTCTAGCACAAACCGAAAAACTGAATTTGTATTCCATGATGGAAAATCAATCACAAAAGGCTTGGTTTGGAGTGATTCTGTGGATTTTTTGCAAGATAAATATTTGCTACTCGTTTGGTAAATATGGAATTGGAAATCCGAATCCTTACACTGCTCTCAGGCAAGTACATAAATAATTATTGTTGAGTTATTTTCCAAAGAAAAATGAAACTCTACTAAATATTTTAATAGCGGTTATAAGCCTATGAGCGAACTATTGGAGCAGATGTTTAACAACTACGAGAGAAGAATTCGACCGTTCCATAAATGTAAGGAGATTTCTGAGCTCTCTTTTGAAAAGATTATTAGAAAATCATGCGGATTCCTAAAAAAATACTCAAATTTTCTGAAAATGACAAAATGAGTTTCTTGTTTCAAAAATTTTGCAGCCTCTGCAGTTGAGATTCAGCTGAGTACATTCATCGTCGACTTACTCTTCGTTGACGAATGGAACGAAGTAATTTTTGCACTTGCATTTAATCATTTTCGAATTTTTTTAACTGTATTTGCGCACATAACTAAATGTGAATATTGATATGTGCAGGAGCTAACGATTGATTTTTTTCTCCGACAATATTGGATTGATCCCAGACTCACATTTGTTCCAAAACCAAACGTAGGGCACGCAATCCATGTGAGTTATCTAATAATTTTGGAATGCTAAACAAAATAGACAATCAAAAATATTGGTGAAACACTTTTAAATTTTAACAGCTCGACATGGAGTACTCGAAAAGGATTTGGAAACCTGACACATTTGTCTTTAATGAGCGCAAAATGGCATTTCACTCAGACACCATTACGGAAGAATGGATTCAAATAAAATCTGATGGAGAAGTTCGACAGACGGATAGGTGTTTGGATTTTCCAAATTCAACAAATTATGACAAAAATTAATTATTTTGATACTTTAACCGTATTTTGAACAGGCGAAAGACAACTGTGCGATGCCCAATGACGTTCTACTACTATCCTTTCGATCGACACACATGTTCTCTGGAATTTGAAAACTGTGAGGACAATTTTGAAATGACACCGAATTTATAGTTTCAATTTTCAATGCGTTGATTATTGTTGTCTTCAAAATTAATTTCTTGGCTTTTTTTTTGAATTAGTGAGTAGCCCCATTGAGGATGTGCAGTATGATTGGTATGGAGGAACTGTTGCGGCAGGTGGAATTGCCATAAATGCCACTAATGGAACGATCGTTCCATTTCGTGTAGTCAAATTGGAGTCAAATGCAGGGAGTATTTTGCTGGCAAGTGGTGAGCTGAGCATATCAATTTTGTAAAAAAAATTGAATAGATATAAGTCTGGACAAAGTATTCAACACGTTCTGCATGATTTTGCAGGAAACTTTTCGAGGCTGAGTGTGAACATTACAATTCAGAAATACTGGGGAGTATATTTTGCAAAATTTTATGTGCCACTATTTTTATTCGTGGTTGTGGCCTTGGTCACTCTTTGGATTCGTCACATCAAATTCAGTTCATTCATTAATCTTGTCAACGTATGATTTCTAAATTCATAATTTTGCTCATCATATTTATTGAACATGCATTTATTGAAAAATGAACCTCTTGAAATCTTTACCAGCTAATATTTGCGCACATTTTCTTGCTGATCCCGGACACTGGTGCAAATGTTCCCTACACGGAATATTGGAAGGCCAACAATATTTACCTCCTGATCACGTTGATGTATCTTTATGTGGCATTTCTGGGTTAGCCCTTGTCCAGTTGTTCAGATATGAAATAAAACGAAGGGTAACTTATAAATTGCATAATAATTGCAAATTTAATTGAAATTTTTGTTATAGTAAGCCTGGCCCTGTATGTGTGCAATAAATATGAAGTCCAGTGCTTTGAGGTTTGTTAACATCGATCAGTAATAGCAGGCATTGGAGTGCTCTTATTTTTTAATTTAATATTGTCTAATGTTTGCCCGTCTGTCGTGTAGTACAAGGCACCGAAAACTTACGTAAGGATTGCTAAGGAACTGCATCCTGATGATAAGCTGAAGAGGGAGAGTCTATCTGATGAAACTACTGAACGTTCCCCGAGAAGCATTAAAGACATCGGAACCCAAACTTATTTTGCCACTGCCATTAGCAAAGTTCTAAAGTACAATCATTCTTACATTTTGATTGAGTTGGGCAAATGAAAACAGTTCTTGTTTTGACTTTTTTTTAATTTTCTTACAGATCCTGTCGAATCATAAAATGGGCATTGTGTATTAGCTACGTTGTTGTAAATCTCCTTTTCTGGCTGTTTATAATATTTTTATCAGGATCTTATCTGATTCCGCACGATGTTGTTATGATGGACCATGACCTCAAATAAATGTTTTCATGTATGTAGTGGAGCCGCCGTAGACAATCTGTACTGGAGGTTTGATATTTGTTTTCGATAGAGAAAGATAATTTCCTTACACTAAGATGAACGTTTTCAACTGATTTAATTTAAGAAGTTAAAGTTCTTATAAAACTCATTCAGTTGCTGTAAGACTTGTCTGTTCTGTATGATCGAGAAAAATATTGCTAATGCTAACCCATTTGTGTTTTTGATTTTATTGGAATGAGTTAATTAAATTCAAATTTCAAAGTGCCTCAAAATTATTTTGAGTAACCAGTTGATTATAACTAATTATTTTCTAATTCTAGATATTATGTCCATTATTGTATGCAGCCATTGCATTTACTATTGAAATACATTTAATATGAAAAAAGATGTTTTAAATAGATAACTCATGAAACTTTGTACAAATTTTGTTCCGCTAGAGTCCAGTATACTTACGAAAAGTCATATTTTTAGATGTCAACTCCGTACAGAATTTTACTCAAAGGCGCAGAGAGCTATTTTAATGTGAAATCAGATAGATTACAATAAAGTACTACAGATTTTGCTTCAATCCTCTTTACAAAACTAAAGTTACGACCTCCTTTAATGTTGGAGCATCAAATGGCATCAATGGGAAAGGAAATGATTCGCCTTGATCAAATTCTGATTTTTTTTAATACTCAAAACGTTCAAATAATTAACAATTGATAATAATATTACACAAAATTATGAGTACAATTAGTGAGAGATAATAATATTAATTTCTGCCATACTTTACCCATGCATTTTCTATAGCACTCGTCATCACAGTGGTATTCACTGTATAGTCTAAAAATGCAAAATTGTTGATTCTCGGCATAATCAAATCAAAACAACCCAGCACAGAAGACCAAATCAAATTGGTTGCGTAAAAGAATGGTGCTAATAGATTTACAGAGAATCCAAACCACTCGAACACATTTTCCAATGTAAAGAAGAGTCCTTTAAAAATTCCTGGAATTAATAAACTCAAGAATTTGCCAACAAAGGATAAAATCAAAACCGCCATGCTTTTCAACAACGTGTATAAACTAGAACCGATAAAACTTCCTATTGCTGCCAATATAAAATAAAAATTTCCACCTAAATGTATTCCTATCATTACTAGCCCGAGCCCAACTATTATATTGAGTACCATTTTACTAAGGGTTTACTGTGATACTTGAAGATTTCTTCACCCTTCTGAAGTCTGATTCAGTTATCCCAAGATTTATCAGAATTTTTGTTTCAGTTCTCAAAGCCAAAACTGGATTGCCTGCAATAAAATTTAATTTCAAATTTTGGAGACAAATAAAATTATCTACTTTATACAAAAGCAAATATTGTGGAAAATACCGAGGGATTTATTAAAACGATCGCTAAACTTTCCAGAAATATCCAATTAGGGTGTGTGTTGCCTGTGCAATGGCTCTTTAGACTTCGTGGATGTATTAATTATTCTGGGAACAGAACTTAACTGAAGGATTAACGACAGAGTATCTTGGGTTACCCAGACGGGTTCAACATCTCTTTAGTGAAGGCCAATAAACTGCAGTTAATTTTATCGCAATTTTTTGCAATATTTCAAAGCGTAATGCACTAAATTTGGTAAACTTAATATAAATACATACATCTGCTTTCTATTCTTATTCCTTGTAAAAGACATGTTAAAGGGCAGTGCATTTCCAAATGATCCGAAATAACAAGCACACTAGATGAGAGTGAAAATCCAGACTACTAAACTTAACCGCAATCATTCTCATCCAAATAACAAAACTTCCTGGCGTTTGTTTTGTAACAAGCAATATTTTATTTTTATATGTATTTCAAGTAAAATCCACGGCAATTACTTATCACGCAACATCACATTTTGCAAAAACATTGAATGGACATACGTATGGGCCCACCGCAACCACGTCAGCTTCAGCATTTTGTGATCTTCCAGAAAACATTTCCCAATAAATGATGACCGAGAGGACGAAGAGGATCAGAATTGCCCAACTGATGTACCTGCAAACTCTAAAAAAAAGTTGTGAAAGAAATTATTAAGTACACTCAAAAATTAGTCTAACTTTCGGTAATTGTCATTCGTTAAATCTGTTTTAGCAGAATATTCAAATTCTACTTAACGCAAATACAGTAGCCTTTAAAAATTTCCGAAACTCTTACATTTCCAAAATTGTTTTGAAAGTTGTCCACCAATGTTGAATTTGTGAAATTCAAAGATAATTTCTTGCAATGCTGGAGTCGACTGAGTAAGAAATATTATTGCAGAGATGCACAACCCAAATTTCCCAAAAACATTTTCAAAGGCCATTTTTCTAGCAATGGCAAGTATTGCAACTGCAGAAAAATTAATTTGCCAATGAAGGTTGGAGAGGACTTTTTATACTAGATTTAGTCCAGCCAAAATACACTGCTCGTAATTAATTAAGCAAGTTGTTCTCACTTAAAACAGTGTGCATTTATGGGTTTGTTCAAATATTTTCCATCCTTGGCGGCCACCTTGGTTGGGCCATTACAAGCGGATTCTGAATTCTGACACTTTGACTGACGATGAATTATGCAATTTATTTGCAAAGTTCAATTTCATTTTAACCAATTGATTCTATTTTTAGTACTAATGGACAGCTAATTTCTGAATAAAACTTATCATGAAGATTAAAGATAGGGTAACATAAGCAGCCCAGACGTGTTCTCCATTACTTTGCCGTTATGTTAGCACAACTTTATTGGTCAAGTAAAACCACCTTATTCAATCGCAACTTTAGTATTTCAGAACGTATCCATCAGAAGAGGAGTGAAAATCCGCGTTAAACTCAACCGTAATCATTCTGATCCGAATACCATTTTGAGTTTCTTTTATAACAAGCAAAGTTTTATTCTGTAACTACAGTGTAATTCATCACTGGATTCATTTAGCATTTTTCAAAAACTTTTATGTTACATATAGTTGTGGTTAGTTGTAGTACTTAGCTAGCATCCAGCGAAACCAAGTCAGCTGGAACATCTTCTGAATTTGCAACTAGCTTCACCCAATAAATGATGACCGAAAGGACAAAGAGGAACACAAAAGCCCAACTGATGTGTTTGCAAACTCTGAATAAAAGTTGTGAAAGAAATTATTAAGTACACTCAATAAAAATTAGTCCAACAGGAATTCTCATAAATCCTCACATCCTCGTTATATTTTGTTTGCAGACAATTTTGCTTCAAATTCTGCTAAGCTAATTCATGTTAACCATAACAAAGAAGTCTATAGAATTTTCGAAAGTCTTACATTTCCAAAATTGTTTTGAATGTTGTCCACCAATGTTGAATTTGTGAAACAGGGAATGCATTTGGTCTGTGGTTTCGATTCTGTTGACCCTCCTCACAAAGATTATGAGTGTCTTCTGATGCAGAATTTTCAGTGCCCCTTCGGATCACTTGTAGTTCGATTAGCTAAATTCAGAAAAGTCCTAAATATTTCGGCTTTGCGGTGATGACTGGACGTTTATTTTAAATTTCTAACCTCAGACTGGCTCTTCTTGTTGGATGCAAAATGGAGATTCAAGATGCTCACTATTAACCAAAATTTAAATTAAATCCAATCCAACCTTTATCAATCTAAATTATCAATCAGCAAATTATTCGAACCTAAGAGACAAGCGTAGCAATAGTACAAACACATTGAAACGTAATTATCCAACGCAGTTTTGTAGCTAACCCCATGTTTCAAACCTCGGCCTTGAGCAAACGCCATAAACAAGTTAATGAATCCAACCTGCAGTGATTGTGAAATAAACACTGTTTAATGCAAAGTTTTTCTTAACCATTTTCATATTGAAGTTATTAGTCTGAGTCCAACATTTAGAAAAGTGATGATGGCTCCAAGTTCTGGTCTCGAGAGCCACAGTGCCATTATCGAGATTGAAACGAACATTGTTAACGGAGAGTAGTAACGAAGAATATATTTTCCAGCTGAGCGTTTGAAATGAATTCTGAGGAAGAGGCGGGTGTAGTTTCCTGAAAATAATCATTGTAAACATTGCTAAAGTCGGTCGGCTGTATTGGAAAGAGCCGAAATACTACAAAATTTGGCAATTTTACCCGATGACAGAGCGAGTGAAGTCTCATGGACTTTATGCCCTAAAACTTGAAATTCAGGAAGCTCAACCTCATTCGAAATCCCTACCGAATCAATCAATCCTTGGGTCCAGAAGTATTGTAAATCGTGTGAAGTATATCCGACTAAAAGGAAGTTTAGAAATTTTAACATGGAATATACTTGAAAAAGAATTCTGCAAGACTGCAACCCGTACAACTCTCAAGTTCTATGCTGCATGTTTGTGTGTCCAGCGGAAAGTATCTCAGATCCATCGGACAAATTGATGTGAGCGTTACTCTGAAACATGGGGAAAAAAGTCGGGCTTGATATTGTTTCGATGTCGGTGATTTCACACAATAATTTGATACCTTTGTGACTTCAAAACAGTGCCATCGGATTTGATTCTGAAAAACTCGTTTGGAACAGAGAATTTATGAATGATTGAGCTCTTTTCATTCACTATAAATGTGTCAGGAACCCATAGCAAGCTACTTTTTGAGGCATCGAGCTAAATTAAATGATATCACAAAGAAGTAGTTTTTTGCTCTTCAAATCAAAATTGAAATGCTCCTAATTGTAATTTTACAGAATTGAATACAATTTCTTCGTACTACTATAGTGTCATTGCTTCCCTTGACACCGATTCCTGTCGATGGTGTGAATTTTAGTCGAGGGTCCATCCAAGATTGGCGCATATACATTGTTGTTGTAAATTCCTGCATTCAAACGCCAAATCTTATTTCAACAATTTCTCAACCCTGAAATAATATTGCATTTTCCGTTTCTTACGTTGTTCTCCTCGTCAACGTTTTCGATAGAAATAATAAAAGCCGTCAGACCGACTTTCACCGGCTTATCTATTAAATTGGATTTGGATTAATAACAAAAATACGATCCCGATAAAATGCAAACTTTCACCTCCATAGTAAGGTCGAATTCCGCCGTCATAATTGGCAAACATGTTATCCAGTAGTTGTTTTAATGGTCCATAGCCCCTAAATTAAATTTAAATGTTTAATTTGTAGAAACACAAGATTTCTTAATGCTTTGTGAAATTCAAATATAATTTCTTACAATGCTGGAGTCGACCGAGTAAGAAAAATTATTGCAAAGATGCACAACCCAAATTTCCCAAAAACATTTTCAAAGGCCATTTTTCTTACGATGGCTAGTCTTGCAACTGCAGAAAAGTTAATTTGCCAATGAAGACTGGAGCTCACTTTTCATGGTAGATTTGGTCTAGTCAAAAATATACTAGTCATAATTAATTAAGCAAGTTGTGCTCACTTAAGCATTACGGATCATGGGCATGTTCAAATATTTTCTAA
This sequence comes from Hymenaphorura dentifera, assembly GCA_034699705.1. Taxonomy (NCBI): domain Eukaryota; kingdom Metazoa; phylum Arthropoda; class Collembola; order Poduromorpha; family Onychiuridae; genus Hymenaphorura; species Hymenaphorura dentifera. The sequence goes on from JAQGCM010002506.1 coordinate 7,983, forward strand.
CCTTGGCCGTCAACTTGGGCCATTAAGAATTTGATTCTGACACCCTGACTGCCGCTGAGTTATGCAAAGATCGTGTTAATCAGCAAAGTTCAATTTCATTTTAACCAATTGAATCTTATTTTATTTACATTTGATGAGTGCTCTTGGAAGTTTTTTGTGGTCAGATTTAAATAGGACTTCTGCTTAATTCAGAATTGAGATGATAAACATGATTACATAAACTTTTGATTCGAGGTCTACTGGAGCCAACATCATAAATCTTCGGATGATTAACCTTTTTTTGGCTAGACTAACTGGATCTAATTTCTTCATCTTTCTAAATCAGAATCTCACACCATGCAGAGATAACAGATTCTAAAACCAATGCCATGCAGAGCAGTAAGTAATAATTGTACGTATCACAATAATACTCCAACAGTAAAACTGATGAAAATCACTCATTCATATTGAAAGAGCCCTTATTTTTAAACTGCAAGAAACTGTGAAAATGAAAATGTGTATATCAGCTTCACTAACAAAGTAACATTGGGGTCAACCCCCATTGGGGATCCAAATAACTGACCCGAAAGCCGTTTTTAAATAGTTCACATTGGGGGGGGGGGTCAAATTTCAAAGGGGGGGGGGGATTGTGTCCTTAACGAAATTCTAATGCGTTTTCACCCGTCAAATACACATTTTCAAAAGAAATCAACTTCGCCTTCGAGTTTGAGAATTTTTTTTACTAATTTATGAGGTAATATTTGACCCATTTTGGAGAAGTGGATTTTTTTTGGAAGAATTTATTCTCGAAGCCTACATGGGAACAGCAAAAAACTCGGAATCAGCAAAATCAGCTTGAGCTAACCAGCGAATATGAAAGTCTGACAGGGGGGTCTGATTAGTAGAAAACTCTGATCCTCAAGTTGTTGATTTTTGCCAAGCCCGGCTCCTAAATGCTCATGCAGCCAAAACTGACCCGCAATAATTAACAAGTCCAACAGACGAGAGTGAAAATTCGCACTACTTATACTAAAGCGCAATCATTCAGATCCAAATACAACTTTTTGACGCCTTTTTTTGTAACATGCACTATTTTATTTTTGCATTTTATATAATTCATGGTGTGCAATTTATCAAGTTACATTTTGTAACACATTCGAAACCACTTGAGGCTCTACAGTTCAAGTAGTTAGCCAGCGTCCAACGAAACCAAACCGGCTGGAACATAATGCTGAATTTGTAACCAATTCCACCCAATACATGATGACCGAAAGTACAAAGAGGAAAAGAAATGTTCAACTGATGTGTCTACAAACTCTAAAATAGTTGTGAAATAAATTATTAAATCAAATTAGTCCAAATTTCACGATTCTTAACCTCATAGTCTCACTGTATTTGTTTTGCAAACATATTCTGCAAATTCATCAATCATAACTATAATACATTAAAGTGGCAAAGCAAGCAACGAGTTTTTTGTTGACTTCAATACATTGACATATTCGATGTATTGGGAAGAATCTACTGAGAAAATGTTTCTGAAAAGTGTGTGAATGCTGGAAGCACCATTTTTGTCAACTTTTTGTCACGATTCTTAACCTCATAGTCTCATTGTGTTTTCCCATCTCGATCTCTCTAGAACCTTCTGTACGTGCGTGCATTTCCTATGCCTACAAAGTATGTATTTGCTGCAATGTGAATTTAAGCTTGCAGAATTTCTGGACTCTTCTCGTCCTATTTAAATGTGTGTATTCTGAACGCAATTATGTTACATTGCACAACACATTTTAGTAGTACATTGCAAATTTGCAAGCATTGTTTATACTGCTTGGATTCCTGATGCCACGAAAGGGCTAAAAACAAGTGCATTTTTAAAGCTAGTTGCAATTTTGGTGTAAAAATAATTTTATAGCTTTTGAAAGAGTTGACTAGACTAATGTTTTGCATTTTTAAAATGTTAAGTTAACTGGCCCACAAATGAGAATTAGGTTCATCTTACAATCTTCTTTAGACTTATGTACTTGGCATTGGCATTTACAAACTCATACTGTTTTTCTTTATGACCTTTCGATTTGCAGCACTAGTTGTAAGTGCAAGTTCGACGAGGTTTAGGCAGAAGAAATTCAAAAATCTTTTACTTTGCAGCAAAATAATTAACATTTATAAAACGTCTAAAATTTCAATGCAAAAATGTACTATTCCGTTTAGAATTCAGATTGAACGCGAAGAGTCTAGCACATTTTGCAGCACTGCAGACGATTCTAGAGTGTTCGAGATGAGATGGTCGAGAAACTTGTCGTACGTTGCAGAATGCCCTAGTCCTTTCCCACGGAATGCAAACTAACATATAAAAGCCGACAGAGATGCTCAACTCTTCAATCACACCACAACTAACAGCAAGTCAGAGTCAGAAAACAATACTGCAAAAGCGAAACTTTCGTACTCAAACGACTTTGCAAATTCAAAATTGCAATTCACTGTTGAATTTGAGAACTACTTTGTGCAAGTTTTGAAAATCCAAAAACCTTCGAATATACATAAGCTTTTTTGTTGCAAGTTCGACGAGAAATTTGATTGCAAAAGGAAATCAAAAGTGCAGTAATATCTGTTGCAAGTTTACAAAATTTGTATTATCAGTGTGTGCACAAAAATACCCAGAGCAATTTAACCGACAAATCATTTTATTGCAATTTGAGGTAAGTTTTGATTTTTAATTTTTGTAAATATTGTCAAATTTGGCAAAAGCGAAAGATTTTTAGTTGCAATTTTAGAGCACAACATCATTTGCCAAGCAAATGCAAACTTTCTCTGGGTTTTATTTGACGACCTGTCACCATTCGATTATTGCGTTTTTTCATGCATTTCCCGATAATTTTTTAACAAATTTACAATTTAGAAATATTGTGCAAATTGAAGACCCACTATTTAGCATTCTCGCATTGTTGCTTATGTAGTTTTTGTATTTCTTTTTGCAGAACTTGATCGAATATCACAAACCAAAATGGTGAACGCAGCTTCAAAATCTGCGAAAGGGTCAGTTGCTGTTGGAATTGACTTGGGCACAACATTTTCTTGTGTCGGAGTATTCCAAAATGGCAAAGTCGAGATCATTGC
>JAQGCM010002507.1:0-11070 GCA_034699705.1 Hymenaphorura dentifera
TTTAGAGAAATAAAATATTATTTTCTTTGACAATTTCGGGCGCCCGCACATTCCATTCGGTGCTTTTGGCGATGACAAATGTTAAGTATTAAATTAGCAAATTTTGCTAATTTAATCCTATTAATATTAATATTGTATTCTAAATAACTTGCAGGAATTGGAAAAGCAGTTGCCACCAAATTGCACGAGTGTGGCAGTGTTGTCTATGCCCTTTCCAGAACTGAAGCAAATCTCTCTGATCTCAAAAAAGATTGTCCAAATGTTGTTATTTGTCCCATAGATTTAAGAGATTGGGATAAAACTAGAGAATGTGTAAATAAAATTGGCCCTGTGGACGTGGTATTGAATGTCGCTGGAATTGGTGAAGAAGAACCTTTCTTGGAAATTACTTCTAAAATATTTGACGAGTAAGATGCTTTAATTACATTTATAACATTTTTGAAAATGAAAGAATTTTCAAACGGAGCTATTTAACAAGTGTTTCTACTTCTATTATTTCCAGCATTATCAACAGCAACGTAAAATCCATTGTAGCTGTGAGTCAAGTCGCTGCAAAAAATATGATTAAAGAGGGGACGAGTGGAAGTGGAGGAACCATAGTCAATATTTCATCCAGGGTAATACATGTATTTTTGTGGACAATTTCGTCCGGTTTTCTTTACACAAGAAGCAAATGCCCCCACCAGAACAGCTTATTTTCAACGAAATGTTTTATATTTATTTCTGCAGATGGCCCGAAGAGCTTTCGCGAACTGCTCGATCTATTCTGCATCAAAAGCAGCAGTGGACATGCTTACAAAATCCATGGCATTGGAATTAGGCCCTTATGGAATCCGGGTGAATTCTATCAATTTAGGTCCAGTGTGGACACCGATGTGGGCTGATTCGTTCACGGAAGGTGGAGAGGGAAGAACTGATTCGGAAGCATTCAAGGCAAAAACATTGGAAAGGATGCCACTTGGCAAAGCGTTTCTTCCAATGGAAGATGTTGTCAATACAATATTATTTCTGGGGTCAGATCTAACCAAAACTTTAACTGGTGAAAATATTGCACTTGATGGAGGCTATTGTATCACTTAACTTTTAATAGAATTGATTCCAACATGATGTTTTGCTAATTTGTCCAACAAAATTAAAATTAAAAGTTCTCGCCGGGCTAGCAGTGAGTCCCTGGATTTCATTCGTTGGCCTTGATTTATTGTTCGCCAACTTTGATCTGCCCGGCTTTTGTATATTTGCTGCAATAAAATTTAAGAGTGAGTCATCTGGCCAATGATGTGTAATTCACATACACTGGCATTGATTAGATTGTACTTGAATACTAAGCTGACTATTAATATGATAAGTAAGGTATTGAAAAAAAAATTCGTTGAGATGAATTTTGACTTACTATTTTCGATCAATTTTGTCGAAATAATCCCTAGGATTTCACGTGGTACGTATTTTAATACTACTGATGAGAATTCGCATGAGATTGCAGTTTTGACGTTTGCAGAATTTTTTTGCACTGTTCAATACAATACCCAATAATCGTTATCTAAATTCAACTATGCGATTATGCGGTGATTCTCATTCCAACACTGGTCAATGAGATAAAAAATGAGGATTTGATAAAGAATGAAGTGTCCTATCCAATAAAATTCCTTCGCAATGCAATCAATTAAATTTACAGCAGTTAGCAAATTTTCACAGCCCAAGATAGAATAAAAACTTGTCTTCCAATTTGCAAGAATGCATTACAACGACAGAATCTCGATCGGCAAACTAATCTTAGTTATAATCTCACTCTGCAATTTGCAAAGTTTGACCAGCGCCACACCGCCTCTTCAAGTTGACAAAATTCCGACAGAATCAACTAAAAATGACCAAGAATTGACTAATAATCCGAGGGCAAAATTGCCGGAAGATTTACTTCCGCTTCACTACGAGTTAATGCTGGTTCCCGTCATTGATACGCATTCAATTCCACCTGATGCAGAACTGTACAAGGCGAATGGAAAAGTCAGCATTACAGTCAATTGTGTCACTCCAACCAAAACTATTAGACTTCATGCGTCGGACAAAATTGTCATTCAGACCTCAGAGGTTAGCAAGGTTGAGCTGGGCTGCTGAAATCTAGGTTTGATTTAAAAAATATTCATCGCAGGTATTTTTGGAAGGAACTTCAACACCGCTAACCGTTGATGACACTTCCCGAGGTCCTGAAGAAGATTTCTATACTATTTTGATGGTAGATGAACTTTTGCAAGGAAGGAATTATGTAGTTAGCATTGATTTCGTGGCGCCAGTTGACACAGGTCGGGTTGATCTCGACGGATTGTATCTTTCTCCATACACTCCGCCAGGAGAGGTTGATCCAAGGTAATTTGTGCAGCAATGGAATTAAATGACAAGAACAATGCCTTTTGCACAGCAAATGATTTCCATTTCTTCATTTCTACAGACCAGTTGCAGTTACACAGTTTGCAGCCAAAGCTGCTCGAAAGGCCTTCCCTTGCTTCGATGAGCCAGGGTTTAAAACAAAGTTTGACATCAAGATCGGAAGAACCGAAAATTATACAGCTTTATCAAACTCTGAGCTTTTACGATCGGACGCAATGTAAAAAAAAATCCAGCTTCTTTTTAGGCATTAGTTTAATACATAATATGTATTAAACTAAGTATATTATACTGCAACTACAACATAATTTATGGCACAATTTGCAGGCTGGAGGATGGCTATGAAGGATGGTTTTTGGACACATTTGATCAAACAGTTAATATGTCAACTTATTTGGTTGCAATTGTTATATCTGATTACGCATTCGTAGAAGCAGATTTGCGTCTTCCGGATGGACAACCCGTTCGGGTAAAAATATGGAGCAAGCTACAATTAAATCTCTAGCTAAGCTTTCGACCAAAAATTAAATTCAGGGCTAAACAGGTTTACGCACCCAAACATCTGATTGACCGAGACGGCGGGGTGTATGCAAGTAAAACATCTGCTCAAGTCATGACATTTTTTGAAAACTATTTCAACTTGGCCTACAAAATGCCTAAGATGGACTCTGCCATCGTGCCTGACTTTTATTTCGGAGCTATGGAGAATTGGGGATTGATTACATACCGGTAGAAAATTAAATATTTTCCTGTTAAAACGTTTCTCAAAAATTCCGCTAGTTGATGAACATAATTTTTTAGAGAACTGTACCTCATGTATTTCGAGGGTGAAAGCACTGAAGCTGAGCGTCAAAAAATCAGTTCAATCGTTGCCCATGAATCCTCGCATCAATGGTTTGGAAATATTATTACTTGCAAGTGGTGGAATCATGTTTGGCTGAACGAAGGGTTCGCCACTTACTTATCTTTCATTGGTTCAAATCACACGGACCCAGAGTTTGAATCCTTGAAAGGGTTTCTAAACGACGCCTTTCAATATTCGATGACCTTTGACACTGATCCAGCATATAGTCATCCGATTCGAAGTCCTGACTCCATTAATGCCCCACTGTACGATCGCATTAATTATGAGAAGGGAGCTTCGCTAATTCGTATGATGGAAGGATTCTTGACACCTGCCACTCTGAAAAAAGCTCTGCAAATTTTTCTGGCAAATCAGTGAGTTAATAATTATTTTTCACAGCAAAAGTGACTGCCAAACTGAAAAGCTTTTTAGTGAATTCAAGGCTGTTGTACAAGACGACTTGTTCTACATCCTCACCCAAGAAGGACACAATGACGATGTGATTCCGGTAGATTTGACCGTTAAAGATATCATGGACACTTGGACCAGGCAATCAGGCTATCCTCTCATTAGAGTTTCGAAAGGTTTCGCAACAAATACAGTGCAGATATCCCAAGTAAGAATTTGAACTGTTTGGAAATCAGCTGGCCGGATTCTAAAATACTTTTATTTTAGGAAAGATTCAAAGAAGGTCTTCTTCCAGGAGATTTGGATCGCAATGACCTTTGGTATGTTCCAATTTCAATTGCGACTCAAGATTCTCCTAATTTCTCAGATCATAGACCAAAATTCTGGCTTGACAAAAGAGCTGCATTGCGAACCCACAACCACGATGTTACTAAATGGATAATGATTAATCCAGATGCAACAGGTAAGGCAGAATTTGATGGAGGATTGCAAATTTTTGTTCTTTCCTTTTCTAAGTCAAATTCTAAACGAAATCGCAGGCTACTATCGCGTTCTGTATGACACTCCACTTTGGACTTTGATTAAGAAACAATTAGATACAGATCCGCTTGTAATAAGTCCAGCAAGTAGGAGTCAACTCTTGGATGATTATTTCACAATGGCATTTGAAGGCTAGCTTCTCAAACAATGGAAAGAATGAAAGCAGTGCTCAAATGATTTTAATAATATAAAATTTTAGGATTCGTGCGAATTGAAACAGCGTTGGAACTTACGACGTTTCTTGATAAGGAAAGTGAAAAAATTGTTTGGAATGCTTTGTTCACAAAGTTGGAGCGGACTTCAAGAATGTTGGCCGGTCATGGTGGTTTTGATTCTTTCCGAGTAATTTATTTTGTTGCATATTGCAAAGAACTTCAGATTTTCTTGAAATTGACCATTCAAGTTTAATCTTCTTTTCTTCAAAAACTAGGAGTACATTTTGCCAAAGATTGCAGCTGCAATTCAGAGACTAGGATTTAATCAACCCGCTGGGGAAATCGGTGTGAAAGTTTTGCTTCGACTTCAGCTCCTCGATTGGGCGTGCAAGTTGCAAATGGACTCTTGCTTAGAATTTTCCTCAAATTTGTTTGCTGAATGGCAGAAAAATCCGGCCAACAATCCGTACAAATTACTAATTTGCTCTAAACGATTTTTCTTGACAGAGGTAAATCAAATTCAGTATTATTTTGTGCACAGAATTCCTATTGACCTTCAACCAGTCGTTTACTGTGCTGGAGTTGGAAATGGCGGAGTGGATGCTTTTGATTTTGCACTAAAGCAATACCAAGATATTTCGACAACGGAGAAACAAAAACAAATGCTGCTGAATGCTTTGGCTTGCACGAAAGAGACATTTCTGTTGCAAACGTACAACAACAAAACTAAATTTGAACTACAAAATCAGTGTTTTAAGAACATTTCTTTCGTTGTAGGCTGTTGGATCAATCCCTGGAGGACACGTTCGGATTTTCAAACGCAACTAGGATAGCCACAATCCAAAAAGTTTTTCAGAACTCTGTCGGGCGTCAGCTGACAATTACATTTATCAGAGAAAAGTTTATTAAAATCCTTGAACTTGGTGAGGTAAAGGAGTTTAGCTCATTTTTTGCCAGTCTGGGACAGTACTGCACAACTCCTACTGAATTGGCTGAGGTAATTAAATCTCCACGAGCTAGATATTCGAATGCGATCTACTAAATGTCACATTTTACTAGATCGATTTTACGATTTTTATGGTTACAGATTGAAAACTTTGCTAACGAATACAAGGCCGAGTTGGATGATGAAGCCATTGCAGCGGTCCTAAAGTCTGCAATCAGTTCTATCCAAAGTAATATAGACTGGAGAAAATCATACTATCAATCAATGGATGAATGGTTCAAGATCCAAAATACAAAATAATTATTTGGGGAATTAAATAAAACTGCTGGAAATACATAAAAACTAGAGCTTGCATTGCATACGTTCACTGATGAGACGTCACACGTCAGTGATAAAGTAATTATTTTCGCACAATTTTGTCAACAATTCACCAGATGCTTCGCTTTTCATGAATCGTATCAACGGATATCTGTAGTTGTATGGAGATATCCGTTTCCCAATATCGGATTTTGTGAATTGGTAAGGGTTGTTGAGAAATTCTTCGAGCAAATTCATCAACATCAAAAATTGATTGGTGAAGTTGTCTAGCTAATTTTTTGGGAAAGGATCTGAATAAAGACAAAATTACTTGCATCCCAAAAGCGTTTTAAGGTGATTACAATTAGATTCACACAAATACCTTTCGTCAGGTTGTTTTGAACAATCAAATTTTCTAGGTATAATTCGTGTCACCACGAATCTCGACTATTTGCGTAAATGCAAAGTACCAGTTAACATTCGCATTTGCAATACGTCAATTCGTATTCAAAGCACTAACCTCAATATTTATGCCTTATTGTTGTGTTTATGTATTATGTAGGCTAAGTCAGTAAGAACTGATACCAATAGTACATAAAATCACTTAATTGATATTCGTTTCTCCCCACACATCGCAGAAGCACAATATAAATTATTCAATTATGAATTATACAGTGAACTCATTTCAATTTTGCATTCTGATTCAAGTTCGAGTTCAAGTTTATTGAGAACTGACTGTATTGCGAAAAACTGAATTTATTGCAATTCTGGAAGGCGACGCGACTGATCAAATTGTAATTTCCAAATGCTATCGAAAAAGTATAAAATGCTAGATTAGCTATGGCGCTGATGCATTCACGAATTTCGGCACATAAAAGCTCAAAAATTTATTTATCGGAACTTTGAAAATTGTCATGCATTCATTTATTCACCAGACGGGGTGTTTCCTCCCAGTAATTTTGCTACTGTGCACTGACATGATTTTTGTAGCAGTACAAGCGGGTCAAATCGCTCCGGATGGCATGGGTGAGTTTGAAATTTTAAATCGAAAAATATTTTTAACTGAAATTTTTGCACGTTTTTTTTAGCACCGCCACGCGGTTGGTACTCTTATGAAGTATTCCCTGAATGCCGATACATTCAACTACCTTGGGGAGCATACCTTCCACAAATATGTGACACTTGCTGCCGAGCCTATAAATTTATGAATATGAACTACAACCCTAACTACCCGGGTATTGGAGCCTATGTTTACGGAATCTGGAATTGTTATTGTTACGCAGATTAAATTTATGGACAACTTTTTCACAACGTTAGTCAGCTTTCAGCTTTTTTTAGCTGAATTTATTCAACTCAGATTTTAATTGTTCTTGTTACAAAAATAAGTTATAAGCTCGCACTCGCACCAGTAGTGTCTAGTCTATTTCCCACTTAACAAACTCAAGGCATAGGATTCATTTTTGAAGGAATGTCGACATAATAGCTGCCGCGGACTCTGGATGAAAAATGAAGAATTGCACAAACTTTTCTAAATATCCAAAATTCTGCAAAATAATTTGTGACTTACGTTGTATTCGTAAAGTGTCCATATCTAACTGGGGCAAGGCATTTCTTGGGCCGAGAGCAGTTCCCGTTCCTAGACTCACATTTGCACCCAAATATGTGTTTATTTCGAATGGACTTGGAAAAATAAAACACGGATGAGGCATGTGCGCAGTAAGGATCTGTTTGTAAAAGTAGATAGTTGGTACGCGCCCCCGCAACGAACATGGTGGGGCAGGTGTACGCCGCTGCAACCAACAGGTAATTGCTGCAACCAACCCAGGGGACCATGTTCGTTGCGGGGGCGCGTACCAACTATCTACTTGTAAAGTTGCATTATAATCAAATTGATTAAAAATTCGGTTATAGAACTTATAATTTGTTAAATATGTCTGTAATTTTCACACCTGTAATGAGCAAAGCGTTTGGGCAAACAGGTTGACTCGTAAACGCTGCGTTCATGAAAAAGTCGACATGTCCAATGCTGCCAAGAATTTTGAAACTGGTACGAGTCACGTCAACGAATGTTGCATCTGATTTTTTTAATAATATTGGAAAAATCTGTCCGCCTGGACAGTCTAGCCCAGAAATTCGGCCAACTTTCATTCCAATTTTGTTAGTAACAATGGTCCCAGCTCTTCCACCGACATGACATCCCAAACTATGGCCAACAATATGTACGTCGTTTGGGCTCCGGATTGCTCCTTCGTTAATTAGGAACAATATGAATTCAGCGACTCTGGTTCCAACAACATTAACGTTCAAGTTGGCCGGCAGGGACAAGATTCCTGTTAGCCAGGACAGCACAAGTGGAAAATGGGCTCCAGCCAATTCACGATAGTCTCCAATGATAACATTTGCATTCTCACGAACAGACAGATACGCTGCAACGTATTCAACAAAACGATAAATTTCGTCAGTCAGAGTTCGTCTTGTTCAAACTATTAAATTGCACTGATTTACCATTTTTAACTTGTTGAATATCCGTAATAATGTTTGCGTGCCCAAGCAATCCATGAAGGAGCAGAATGACCGACTTTCCTTTGATAAATTGACTCCTTTCAAGGGACGTTTTATTACCGAGAAAAATTTCCTCATAATAATCCTCGTTGCTAGATAGATTAGGACATTTAAAAGTACGTAAAAATTCAGAATTATTTTTAAAGGTTTGTTGAACTCACTCTGAATTTGGAAAGAGGAGAAACTTAATGTAGGCTGGATTGCGAGTGTAAAGCCATCCCCTAACCCCAGTTCTTTGGGGAGGACGATCTGATTGACTACCAACTTCACTAAAGAATAAAAATAGACCAATAACAGTTACAAAATTAATCCAGTATTCACGCATCATGATATTTGAACTATCGTTTTGATTTAAAGACTAAACGTACAAAACGGCAAAACCCAACGGACGCCATCACAACTGCCCTTTAAGAATTTTAATTAATCAGCATTCCACACAACTTTTGCATTATTGGAGTGTTTGCAAAGTTTGCATGATGTTTGGGTCCCTGTTCATTACGCACGAAATTCGATGAGAATGTGAATGAGTTATGTAATCGAAATAGTGGAATGCCCTGCCCCGCCTGAGAGTTTGACACCATTTGTTCCAACTTTCTTATTTATTTCGTCCTATGCTTGACCTTTTCAATACCATCCATCTCATTCTCACCATAATTCATTTTGCTTGTTTACAAAGTTAATGATCCAACAATGACCAACAATGACCAGTGCCAATAATAGAATTATTGCTTGCACGAAAAGAGAAAGGAATCGATAATGAAAAATATATGCACGTTGAACATAGGAACTAAGAGTTCGGTAAATTCTGGTCTAGCCTGGCCTGCAGGTGCAGTCTGTAATTCTTGCTAATAAGTGATTCATAATTGCTAATTCATCAAATCAAAGCGCATTATAAGGATGACTGAGGGGAAGCCTACCTGCATGCAGAATTCACACGGAAAATAACGGAATAAGTAATTAAGAATGAAATACTCAAATACCGATTTTGTACACACCATACAGCTGTCGATTTAAAGTCAGGCAATGAATCTATTTTACATCGACTCATATTTTTTATAACTCAGTTGTCAACCAATTAAGATTTGGCAGGGAAATATAACTCCGTTCTTGTTTTGGTTTCATAAAATTAATTGAGCTAGAATTTATCCAGCACGCATTCAATGAATGGCACATTTGCATTTACACACAAATTCGCACAGCAATAGCAATACACTATGAATTGACTTTTTTGTCGTATCGTTCAGACTTGTATTGTGAACCTCTGCCAGCAAGCTTAGAGCTTATAATTATTGAAGTTAGTAGCTCTTTATGCTATTTGCAAATATGCAATCGAGTTGTACAAATTTACATATGTACGACTAGCTATTAATAAGGGCTGTTGGCTTCTAAAAAACACGCAATTACCTGTTGTGACGTTGACGTAGCTAGCGTTCTCTGAAATGCTGTAAATGCATCAGTTTACCTAACCTACCTGTTGTGTGTGTCTCTGTCAGCCAGGACACAAACACAGTAAGGTAGTGGAAGTGGTTTGATCTTCCCTTTCGTCTTCATCGTTGTCCTCGATTTCAAGGATGTATTTTTTTCGTTGTTGCGAAACTGCACGACAGCTTTATAAATGCGTAACATAAATAATTGGGCAAGAAAAAAATTTGCCGTCAAAAATTCACACAGTTGACTTCTATGCCCTTATCGTTCCGGACGTGAGATGTGAGATGTTCTTGTTCTCAAATTTGGTCCGGATAGTTTGTCAACAATGGATTTATTCTTTACCGAAATTCCTGGAGACTAAAGGGTTTTGGTTGACTCTAATACCGTGTGTGATTATTGGTTTAATTGCAACTTGCGATGGAGAAGAGGATAGATACAAAAGTTTGTTGCTTGATTTTTGGACAGAGCAGAACAGAAGTAAAGTTGACGTTTGTGCTCATTTTAATGCTTCACATGGAAAAAGTTTTGACATTTATGACGGTGCTAATTACAGTCAAGGCCTGGAAGATATTTTTGAGACTGAAAGTTATGAAGAGATTTACTCTGTTGATGTGAAACTTGGGTGTGCTGTCAGACTTTGTGAACTTGTATTTCTCGATGAAGATCCTGTCAGAAAACGCGTTTGTCATACTTTGCCAGAGAATACAACTTCACTGACCAAATATTTTGTAAGTAAATTCTAAGCAATTATTTATGTTCAACTCAATAGTTATGTTTCAGTTTGAATATTTGTATTTCAGTATATTGTGACGACAAAATGTTCTTGTCAGGTGGGTCAGCACAAGGGTACAACGAGCTTTATCGAGAATCAAGTGGATCGGTGAAAATTTGAAATGAATAGTTTTTATTGTTATAGGAGCCGGCTGACCATTGCGAAAGCGAAAATTGTGCAAATGTAAGGTTGGAAGAAAATGAATGTGTTCGGATGTTTGTTGAACGAGAATGCAAACAGTGCAGATTCAATGGGACTAGCCTGGTGAATGGAGATACTATTTTCCCAACAAATGGATTTTCGACAGAATCATTTGTTGTTCGAAAAGGGTGTCGCCTCTCCATACAAAGGGGGGAAGGAAAACAAAACCAAAGCATTTACAGAGGAATTTATTCAAATATTCAGGTACAAAAACTGCAGAAACGTGTTTGCGATTATGAACTTAATGCTAATTTGGATTTTGTTTGGAATTTATAATTTAGCTCAGCTACGTGCTCAAGCCGATTCCTTCAAAATTTATTTGTTCCTGTGACGAATCGGATGACGAATATTTTGACGGTATGTCGAGCAGGGTGGTTCGAAAGTACTGAATAAACATTACGTTTTGAGACACCTTGTAAAATTCATTGTCAATTCAATTTTACAGAACCCAGCAGCACCTGGGGCACAGGAGTGCTAATTCTCGTGATATCAATCCCACTCGTGTTGCTAATCATAATCGTGGCCGGAGTTTGTTTTG
>JAQGCM010002508.1:0-11068 GCA_034699705.1 Hymenaphorura dentifera
TTGCCAATACCACTCACTAAATTCTGAATTGAGCATTGTCAGTTTGGTCAAAAATAATTCAACAGATGCGCTAATTAGGGCCCAGAACTGAAAGAAATATATGCCGATAAAGATCAATTTTTGACTTCTCAAACGGTTTTAAAATCGGACGCGTGCCACTTCCTTGGTCTTGTGCCGGTGATAGATAAGGGAGTTTCAGGTTCAATGCCATGTGCTTCATTTCCGCTGTTTTTTACACTAGACTTTTTACGTGTGATTCCTCCTTTCTTGAGCTAATCTGATGAAGAGTGATACAATAATTATACATTTTAGATTAGAACTGCGCGTTGACTGTACATACGTCTGACTCCATTTCAGTTTCACTGGTGATCGCGATAGTAATTTAAAAATTGAGAGCATCAACATTTTTAAACGAATTCTTTTGCCAGGCATCAGGCATCACGCACGGCAGACAGGCACAGGACCGGAATCTCTCGCTCATAAATATCTCACAAATAAAATTAGACTATTGTGGCTGGCTGTATCTGTGCTGTGCGACTGCACACTTTTGAAATTTAAAAAAAAAAGTTAACATGAAGTTGACAGCAGAGCAGATACAGTCGTTGAGCACATTAGAATAGAAAGTTGAAATGAAAATGAAAAAATGTCTGCATTTTGGATGTAGTCATTCGGGTGGAAGTTTTGGTTTTGATACATTTGAAAAAAAGTATAAATGAAAATGAAACCATCACACCGGCACTGACAGCACAACTCAGTAAGCAAAAGCGCCACTTCTACTTTCACCCGTCGAATAAGAACAACAAGTGACATATGCTGCACTGCACATCGCACTGCACTGGGCATCCAGTCTGTCCGGTTTTTCTGAAGAATTGATCCAAAGTTGTGATAAATGAGTAGCATGTAAGCATGTAGCAAGCATATCATGCAAATATGTACAAAGGAATGGAATAAAATAGAGGGATGAAAATTATTACGTAACATTACAACAACTACAATGCATTAGCAAAAGCTTCGTTTGTTCGCCCGACAGTTGTGACAGGTCGGGTGAGATGTCAGCCAACCAACCCATCCACTCGCACTCCGATAGTTTTTGCTTATTATTTTTTTTAATTTAATTTTTAGGATTACTTTCATATTCATTTCATTTCAAAATCCCATTCCGGTCTGTGAAGGTGTACGTACGGTGCACAGTGCACTGCCCAATACAATTTGCATTGTGTCTGTGAACTTTCTGCAAATTTTTTTTGACCATTTTTGATTATCGTTGTTGATCTCATGCATGTATTGTTGTGCTTAGCTTTTGAGCTATTTAGCCGCCAATAAATTAACGTACAAGTTGAACCCAAAATAGTACCCAAAAAGTGACCGTTAGAGAACAAAAAAGTGAAGGAAGAGGAAGGAAGGAAGGAAGGTGGACGGTTTACGGTAATTGAGCACAAATCGATTTTAAGAGCAAAGCCACAACCAAAGCCAAAGGCAGGGAACTGTCGGCCGCTCTCTCACATTTTTTGTTGTGATCTCTTCGCCCGCCTCTACACCTTTTTTTTTACCTGGTCGGCCTGAGGTTTGGGTTTGAAATTTTTTTAGGAAGTACTCGCACCGCACCGCACAGTTGAATAGTCTACCTACTTACCTGGTTTAAAATTATACAATCAGAATCAGAGTGTATGTATGGATCTTTTGTGAAGTAAACATGAACAATAATACATGAAATACAATAGGCTTAAAAAGCATTGTTGCGATTGCGATGCGAAGCGTTTTTAGACAGAGCCAATCAAATTCACATGCTTGCTTGCTTGCCTGCTCGGAAGACAGACAGGTTCTCACGGACATCATCAACGAACGATGCGAGCTGTGCTGTGCTTGTAGTTGTGTTGCACTTTACCAGCCATTTACCATTTTACCATTTACCTGCCTCTATTATGTCTTTTTGTGAATTTAGAGACAGAAAACGTGATTCCGTGCATAATTAGCAAGAATCTCGAGCCAGCATCGAACCCGAACTCATCCAAGTAATGCTCTCCCAGAGTCATGAAACCGTGAAGAAGGAAACCGCATGGTTTCAGCAGAGTCTTTTCAGATCGTAAAATAAGTGGCAGGGGGCTAGAGAAAGGCTGGCTAGAATCGCTCCACTGCTTCATCATCAATGTTAATGTTCCGCCTAATTTTACATCGAGAACCTGTAGCATTACTTCCATGCTTTACAACTAGTGCAGTGCAGTGCAGCGTTGAGTTTCATTTATGGTTTTTTAGAGCTCATCAAATGTGAAGACATCGGCAGGAATTTATTTTAGGACACCGTGCAAATTTAGCATGCAAGGTAGTTAAAACTAGAATTGTAATTCGAAATAATTTTGAGTATCTTTTCGTGAATTCCAAACCTGAGAATTACAACGATTTCCACTCTCACAATTCCAAGTTTATTTTCACCAATTAGTTTTTGGATTTTAACGAATGGGTTTGTTAACCTTGCCTGAAAATTTTGTGCTATTTACGTAAGCACTAAGTACTGCACTGGGAATGGTTCTGAGATTTTTCATTATAAGCAAAAGCAATCCTTTCAAACGGCTTTCATCGCATTTATATGTACTACTTGGTTTATGTTTTATTTTAATGACGTAGGGATTATGGCTTGTAATTATGAATTAAGAAATAACATTTGAGTCTTTAATACGTATTTTTATTTGGCTGTTTCCTGAAGGAATGCTGAAGTGGGCTGTTGCAAGGGAGGATCGTCGGACCAACTCAAACTCAACAAAGTCATTAAGGAAGCGTCGTAAACTCGAGAGTTCCGTACAGAATAACAATAACAACAATGCGGTGGTGAATGTGAGTGAAACTGTTGCTGCTGCCAGTTTAATTGATGGTTATAAAGTGAGTTCTAACGTCGGTGGCAACGGTGGTAATAGTTCACCGCGCTATTGCAAGCACAGGTGCTTGCTTCCAAGCCCTGACGGCGGCAATGGAAGCAGCAGCGTCGGAAAGAGCAACCGACCTCATGACATTCACCAAAGTCGTAAAACTTGTACCACCTGTACCGCTAATTACTCGCGGACTAATAATGACGGAGACACTAGTGATAGCAAATCACTTCTCTACATGAGTTTGGATCAACTTCCACTGGCTATTGTTAAGCAATATGAACGAATGCTGCAAGAAAACTCGAACAATAACAATAATAACGACGACAACAATGGGAAGGATTCAAAACGCAATGTTCTTCCACTCCCTAAAAATGACTCGTCGCTACCAGTCCGAACAAAATCTTTGGAAAATGTTTCAAAGATTGAAAGCACTGCTACGAATGCTCCGGCTCCCACTGAACTTATTCGCCAAGCTCATAATCGCGTTTTGAAAACATCAACTTCATCATTGCTTCGAACAACTTCCTTAGCGTCAGCTGACAAAAGAAGGAAAAATTTGGCTGCCAGATATTTTGATATGAAATATTCGAATTCTCTTAATAGCTCTGGGAGCAGTTCCACGAGTACAACGACGAGTAGCAGCAGTAGCAATGGATTCAATGGCTACCGAGGCAATGACCTTCCTAAGAAATACATGGCCTTTGCATTGTCACCGATTAAAAGTTCAACTTTACCCCGAAGGGGGAAAGGAGTGAACCATGCCGCGGCTGGGTCAACCATCCCCGGTGGTGGTAATCGTGTGGGCTCAACAAACGCTCCTGTCAAACCGCATTCAAAACTGATTCGAAGTTTGAATGACAGCAGCAGCAATTCAAAGGAAAACAAACCAATGTCTCAACCTGGACTTCCGAATGCGTATCTTCATGATTTAACCGACCCTGGATTCCTTGAGAAAACGGTCTCTTTTAAAATCCCAGCAACCACTAGTTCTACCCAAAGTATAAGGTGTGCCAAAAAATTAACTCTGAAAAGAAGTGAGCTTCGAAAATTAGAAAAAATTCAAAGTCAAACAGAGCGTTTGAACCGATTTTTGAAAAAATATTATCACGATTGTCTACCAAATCTTCCAGAAGAAGAAGACGAGCATTGCAGTCCAGAAGTAAAGAGTATTTCCTCAGTGCTTCGAACTCATTGGACCGAAGACAAACTTCAAGAATTTAGTCAAAACTATTTGCTTAGCAGTAGCACAAGTAGCGGGAGCAGTAGTTGCAACAGTAGTAATGGAAGAAATAGTCCATTGTCCAGCTTAATTTGTGATCTCGAGGGTCGTGCAATTCGTTGGAGAAATTTAAAAAATTCAGGTGCTTTTTTACCATTCCAAACCTCAAATGATTCCAGTCTCCTTCCAATTATTCAAGAGGACACTGAAACGTCTTCAGTTTTGAGTGCTGACAATAATAATTGTCGAATTCCTAAGATTGAAGAATTTCATCCCAAGGATTCCAAATCGGAGCAGCGCAGCTGTGACGATTTGAGTTGTCCGACCGCCCAAAATAACTTGAAAGAAGAATCGACAGTGTCCGCTGTCAACGTAATCCCTAATATTAACGCCAACGGCATTCTCGTGACTCCGGCGGAGTTTGGGAAATTAAAAAGGGCTGAAGAGCCCTTCGGTGATCCCTTTGAGAAAAGACCGACTTTGAACCACCTTGACGATGCATGTTCCTCTCCACACCCTTCATCTTCGTCTTCATCATCATCTTCAACAGCATCCTACTCTCCGAATCATTATGACGAAGAAGATGAAGACAAAGTCAAGTCTGATGTTGCCGCAACAAATGCCCACTTAAATTTAAACCAAAGTCAAATACAAAATCCCTTAGACCTCGTTCCAATCTCAGTTTCAGAGAAGAACGACACGGACACGGATCATAAGAATGCTAATTACCCTTCCGAAAATGAGGCACGGTATTCCCACGAGTTTTCACCGTGTGAAAATAACTCCTCCTCTGGGTCCAAAACTCTAGTATTTCATCCTGAGACTCCAAACATTAGAAAGATGTCGAGAGACAACAATGGCAGTGTCATTCCTTTTCGGGAAAATGAAAACGACGATGAGGGTTCAGAAGGACGACTTGATAAGAAAACCGTTTCATCTTCATCTTCATCTAGACGAGGAGGAGGTCAAAGGGTACCAAAAGGCCTTTCTCTGCCCTTTAGTACTCCCTCCCGTAGAATTCTTATGAAAGCCCGAACCAAAACTCCAACTCCGAGAAGAAGACTTACTCCAAGGAAATTGGTGAGAAAACCACATGTGACGACTGCCTACACTGGGAAAGGTTAGTCGCATCTTTTTCACATGAATCCTACCTGCCTTCTACTTCACTCTTTTCTCTAAATATTTTCTATCGTGCTAAGACATACTTTATTTGGGATGAATGAGATGTGAATGCGAAGGCGAGCAGGGTGGAATTTATTGGAGTTCCTCGAAATTAAACTTTAATGTTTAATTCAATTCATTTCATTCATTGCATGCTTGCATGTATGCTAGGCAAAAAAAAACTTGAAGCTTCGGGTAAAATAACAAAAA
The DNA here is from genome assembly GCA_034699705.1 of Hymenaphorura dentifera. Lineage (NCBI taxonomy): Eukaryota > Metazoa > Arthropoda > Collembola > Poduromorpha > Onychiuridae > Hymenaphorura > Hymenaphorura dentifera. The sequence goes on from JAQGCM010002508.1 coordinate 5,455, forward strand.
CACATTCAAAGATTCAAGATTCAACTTGAGCGTCCACGTTTTCTCATTTATACATAACTTTTTATTATTTATTTAACGTCAGGTATTCAAATCCGTGAGTCCACAAGAAGTACTAGTACTACAGTACAATGTTTCTTTTTGAGCTCTGAAGTTCTGTCTCATTCAATTGTTGAATTGTGCTGCTAGTGCTGCAGCGCAAACATTTGTAAAGGGTTATTTTAATTCATCTTGAACACGGACTTCACGGACACAATTTACATAGAGCTTTTCAAATAGATACGAAAATGCAAACATAAAGTTTCTTCACGGCTGGGCTAGCGACGGCAGTTACACTTTCCAAATACAAATCCACATGTCACGTACATAGAAATAGCCGTACAGGTTTCATTTTTTAGTCAATTAAAGGGTGTAAGCGTCGTTATTCTGCGTAAATCTCTCTCCAGGGGCGACAGAACAGAGTGCAGTGCACTCCAGTCTCTCGACTGCACGCTGTTGCTTACTTCGAGCAACAATCGAGCACCGAAAACAAGTGCCGTACTAGACTGGCGTCAATCACGTAGCGAGTAGCGATTTCAGCTGCTCAATTATGAATGTGAAGTTTGGAATTATAATTCCCTGGATAATGGGCAAATTAAATTATTATTAAGATTATTGCTTGGACCCTCATGCCATAGCCATGACATGTGGGAACTGCTGCGTGCACATGCACCATCAAAAAGCACTTTGTCACAATGTCTCTTGCATTAATAATTTTTATTGCATCTATCCTTTTTATTAGAAGAAATTTAATAATTCGAAGTTGAGGCTTTTTGACAATTTGATGAGTTTTGACCACTGCAATGTGTGAAGTGTGGGGGGTAGGGCCGGGTTAAGTGGCGAATTTCTTACGCTCCGTCCAAGCACGCATCGATTCATTTACTACAGCAAAACTGTGATAGGAACCAATTAAATGTCAACAACTTGAGTTTGAGGTCAATAAAAAGTACTCTGTCCAATTTTTTACATGAAAAAAAATCTCAATTTGAGATCGGTTGCTAAGGCGGCCTTAAGTGCACGGACTCCAAAAGTGGCCGAAAAAAATTGAAATTTTTATTCCTTGCCATGAAGTATGTCTGGGGATTGCACGAAGTTCGACTAAGACGCAGTGCAATACTGAAAAATTTTAAGATTAAAATTGCAGATTTGCAATTTAGATGTAGATTTAGCCAAAGTGAAAGTATAAAATTTATATCAAGATCAGAGTTTTGAACTCTAGCTCATTTCCACTTTCCACTTTGAGCGAACTACCTAAATTAGAGCTCTTCTTTTGCTGCTCGAAGGACTTGCAAATTCTAGTGCACTTTCTGATTTCTGAGTCGACAAAGTCGTGCAGTTGCAGGGCACTGCCTGCGCTCAGTGCATTACAACGCAGAGTATAAGTAATTTAAACTAATGTCTTTTTCATTGTTACAAATGCTTGGAGCACAAGAGCGTGCCATGCATGTGCAAAATCACCCCTGCACCACTCAAATAATTATGAATCTTGTTACAAGTCATTTGATGGTTGTAAAGTGTGCATAAATCACTCGCATTACACAAATTACGTACATATTCAGGCAAAGCGAAGCAAGAAGTGGACGAAAAAGGCAGAATTTTGTTCTCGGTCTAATCGGCCATTAACATTATGACACCTTGTAAGGTAGAACCAGTTAGCTATCGTACTCGCAAGTCGCAAGTTACCACTTACGGCCAATACAACAATTGCAATTACACCGTGCACAGCGCACGGTACAATGATGCCTTTATTGGACAAGACTTTTAAATTAAGTGTGGAAGATGTGTAAAGCATTCTGCAGTCGAGAATCGAGAGATAAAAAAAATGACAGAATGAATGAACATTGTCGTCAGGGAAGAAAAGAAAGGTGTGGGTGTATTGCTTTGCTGCTCAATTGTTGCCTTAAATCAAATGTACGATGTACGTTGTGTTCCAACTTCAATGCAAAGATGATTCGATGGAAGAAATTTGCAGCAGAAAAAAATCGACACCTCCGACTTGGGCTGTGCAGCAGAGTCTTATGGAAGTTCAGGTGTGAAGAATCTATGTAGTAATATAATGCATTGCATTTGTTTTCTTCCACAGGTGAAGTGTTGATCCGTACTTACTCTAATGGAGATTATGTTACACTTCATGGTGAGTAAACTCTTCAATTATCTCCATTATCCTCTCTTTTACAACCATTCAGGGCATGAATTCCTTGATCCACTCTAAGCATTACTCCACAGGGGACTTTCCTCATACTTTATCTTAAGGTCTACGCACTTAAACTTTTACTTAAGACATGACATGATTTGACACAAGAGACAAAAATACACTACATACATTCTTTAAGGACAGGGCATGACAATTACTTATTATTGTTTTTCAAGTAGCTACAAGTTAGCACTCCCAACAATGGTGAAGAGCAGAGATAAAAGACGAAGGTGAAGGTAATTAGAGAACCCTTTTGACTCACAAACATTGGAGATCGGAGCACAGAGTTGATTTAAATTTTTAAGCATACTGGCGATGGTCCTTTGTTGTGCTTTCTTTTTTGTACTCATTGACGAAGTATTAAGTACTATTAAGTATTTAAAGCTGAGTTTCCCATTGTTCGGATTAAAATCTGGTCCCAAGGCTAAGGCGAATTATCGTAAAGAAATGCTTTGGCTCAGGCCAGGCTTAGACTGGCAAGATTGAACTAGTTTACTTACATGTGCTCACAAGCGTGAAATAAATTTTCAATTACATCCTGTGCGTAAGTATTTTTTTTTGGGATGAAGTCAGACTGTGAAATAATAATTTAACTTGAACTATAGAGGTTCAAATACAGTCTGTATGAAGAACTCAGGCAAATAAAGCTTTCATTTGTGTGTGGATAATGGGTTTGGCTTGAGTTCTTGTTCATTTTGAGAACTTCTTTGAAGTTTCGGTCCAACTAACTTCTCCAAGGAAGGCACAGCAAGGCAAGGCAAGGCAGAGGAGGTTCAGGTTCTCCTTTCCTTGTGAAAGTTAATAATGCGTGTCTTAATTAGTTGTCTGTAACGTAACCTTATGTAATATGAAGGTAAGGAAGGCACACAGGAGTCAGAATTTGTTTATATAACATCAGAAACCACCGGCGTGAAGGGAAGGGTTGCCTTCCTTCGCCTTGGATTTATTTTACAGAACCCCCTTCTCAAGACTTGATCCTATTTCAATTTAATTAGATCTGGGGTTCAAAAATGAGCAAGTTATTTAAGCTTCCTTGAGTAAGGGGTAAAGAAGTTAGATTCAGAAGCCGCCCTGAGTTTCGCAGTACAGATCCGCCACCCTAAAAATTAGGATTACGCTGTGTACACGAAAACTTCTTAATAGCAACGCATGCATGGCTAGCCTAGCCTCCCGAAAGTGGAAACTTCATTTTTTATCATGCCGTTCTTTTGTACAAATTTATTTGCAGTTGTTCAAGCCAGGAACCTGCAGAACTGCTACCGGTCATCCTGGAATTTGGGAATCAAGGTGAGAATTAATAAAAAGTGGACGCTATTTAATCAAAAACAAGTCAGGTCTGCGGAGCCAAGTGGTCCAATTATTTCAAAGTGGAAGGCTATCATTCTCAGAGGTGGTGGTAGTAAGTTTTTTGATTGGATGTAATTCGTGGGAGGAAGTGAGGTCGAAAGGAAAACTAAACGAGTTCGATATTCTTTAACTTACTCCTTTGACTTCATTTCGTTCCTAGAGTCAGTTCAGTTCAGCATTGCCACACCGATTCAAGTGTATAAAATCTCATTTGCCAAAGTTCAACTCGTTTCCAGGTTTCCAACACAAAAGTCTTGGAAATTATTTAATCTCATTTATTGGGTTTTGTGACCCAAGCAAAACCTTTGCTTGCGTTTGGTGGGTTGTCTCAAAGACTTCAAGAGTGTAACTGTTTCTCATTCTTCTAGGTCTCACTTCTTCCGGAGGCTGAAGAAACTTTGACCAAGTTTGAATCAATTCCCGTCAATCCGCATCAAACTTGGGCTAAAATCGATCAAAAATTCTCTTTTGAAGCTCTACCGTACAGAAAAGTTTTCTTCACTCTGTGGAAAAGACTTGAGAAGTAAGTTTTTTTCTTAAAAAATTGTACATTCACTTTACAAATACATACTGTGAGGCACAAGTGTTGCTCACAGTTTCGACTGAAGTTCTTGAGACTTTCCCTAGCAGAGCCTTTACCCTTTTACCTGAGCATCATTTTAGGACACCCAGTTAAAAAACTTGAACATCCAGCCCTTGCTGCTTTGCTTTCTTTTCCATTATTTTACGAACCATCTGTGCCCCCAACTCAGTCAGCACCTATATTCGTCTCGTCCGAGAAGTTTCCTACTTTTTCTTTGCTTTTGTCAATTTCGTCATTTTAAGGTGAAAAGTTTTAGTAGTTGTTATATTTCCGGAGATTCTAACTGTTTTTTTTCTAACGACAACCTAAATTCAAATGGGAACTTTTCCCCTTTCTTTCATCTACTTGTCACTTACTTTCACTTTGAATTTGCGATGAAATAGACAATGAAATTTTAAAGCTCGTCAGCTTTTGCGATTATTTTTTCGGTTCATCATAATTTTGAGCTTACAATTAGGATCCAAGTGCCACGTCGACACATGATCAAACAGTACCATAACCCGGTTGTTCTTTTGATTTTGGGGACTCTGGGTGCTTTAAAGTTTACGGTTGTGACATGTGCCATGAGAGAGAGAGAGAATTGTTTTCTGCTTAAATATATATTCACTAATGATGTGTCTTAAGCATGGCGAAGAGCGACGATTGAGGGTTAAATATTTAATACGAAATTGGTTGTCTATTTTAGCCGAAAAGGCTAGGAATGGAATGCATACTCGGACATTCTTTGTAAACTCTGCCAGTTCAAGGAAAGTTGAGAAAGTATGCAAGCGTGTTATGCTCAAACTCATTGATTTCATTTTATAGAAAGGCCTGTGCTGTGCTGTGCTATTTTGTACATGCTTTCTGTTCTAGCTTTCATTCCTATTAATCCATCAGAAGAAAGGAGCAGTTCCTCAGACCCGCCCTTCAACACTCTAAGGGAACTAGACATAATTTTCTCATGTTCTCGTAAAACTCTCCCGGGTATTGAATTGCACTGCACTGCCCGTGTCCCTGCCCGTATTCTGTACTCTATTGTAGTCCTCTGCCTCAAGTCATCATTCACGACCACCCATACAAGACTTGTACCGACAGAAATAGTGCAGTCAATTCAGATTCTGAGTAAGTAGGTAACTTAACTTTCCATTCCCATTCCATTCAGAACACTGTTGTGCCGGCGTTGCTAAACCATGAAACGCTACCCTGAAATTTAATACAAAGCCCCCTCCCTGAGAATGAAAATCTAATTCGAGTAAACATACTAAGGAAGGTATTTTGAACATTATTTCGATTTCTAAAGCCAATCATGAGCCCCCCTCGAAATAGTTGCTCAGAATAATCTGATCCAAGTCGGGTGGGTTCGAGAGGAAGTATTGAGTCAGACGAGACGACCTCTACTCTGAAAATCGGGGAACTTTCTTCTTCTAAAGTACTTTCCCTTGGTTCCGGCGAATCTATGTGTGTGTGAGTTGGCC
>JAQGCM010002509.1:0-11064 GCA_034699705.1 Hymenaphorura dentifera
AATCGCACGCTCTCGGTCCGTATGCTGTATGGTCTGATATAAATTTTTGCACAGTCTACGTCATGAGAAAAGTGTGGTTGATGAAATGGATTTGCTTTTGCTTGAGTATTGGAGTGAACTTCAATAACATTCACAAAGTTAGAGGACGACCAATCGTAAGATACGCCGCTCCATTCCCATTCCATGATGATGATGCACCTACCACAACAAGTCGTCTTTCTCCTTCTACGCTCCATGTGGGCCGTCCTCCACGTGATGGTGTGGATGAACTTAACAGCATTAGCATTAACACCAAAATCACAATATAAGCTTCCAACCAATGCTAATCTCGCAACTTCTAATCAACTCACACACAAATGTCACATTGATCAGAACTTTACCATCAAAGTCTGGATGCAAAAAGCAGATAGCAGACTAATAAAACTGAACACGAACGCATTTTTACAGGATTTCATTCTCAATCATACGCAATTTTAAATCATTAAATCAGAAATGAGGGAGCCTGATTAATTTTGTCGACTCCGAACAACACACTAACAGCTGCCACGAGAAATAAGATTACATTCAAATTGGGCCTAAAATTTCATTTAACATGAAGAAATTAAACCAACCGACCAACCCAATCACAAAGAAATTAATTTGAATGGTTAGTGTGCTGTTAAATTTAAGTTAATTACATTCTTTCAAAGTTGGATCGAATCAGAGTATTTCTGAGAAAAGGAACTTTGCTGTTCTCCAAAGTGTGAAATGCACATTCCATGAGATAACGGCAGTGGCACTCTTATCATAATTCCTAACAATTGGAAGTGCACAGTATAGATTTGAGGATTTGACACTCCAATGGGGAGTTTGTCAATATTTGGAAGCAAAGCCAAAGACTAACAGTCGGTGCACTGTGCAAAACAATGAATGGAAATAAGCGGGGATTTTGCCGAATATAGTAATTAGTTATGTGAAATTGTCGTCATGATGACTGTGTTTCGATAGATTTGGGTAGTTTTGCTGTAATAAAATTATCTTCGTAGTTTTCGTAGTGTGTAAACTCGCATGCAACTTACATGACAAACTCAAATTATTTCCTAAGGATTGAGGGTAACTAGCTTTACTAGCCTTAGCGGAAACTGAGTCCGCAGAATTTATGTTTGGAACCAGGGTACTATTTTAATTCCCACAATATTCCCACCTCCTTTCTTTCAAGAATCAGCAGCACTTGGCCTTAGCGTTGGCACAAAGCATAAACAGCACACAAGACAATTAAATCATCTCATTAAAGAAAAAAAACTGTCTTGAAAGTTATGACACAATCAACCCGGATGACTATCAGTGAATCATTGCGTAATCAATTTCTACACTGTAAGGTATATTTGCTAATTTGAGGTAGAGATGCACGTTTTGATCAAAACATTCAAACCATCAACTTGATCTTCTATAAAATTTCATCGAATGTTTGACTTTCGGTCTTCTAAAATTCAAGCCAAGAGATGCTGCATGGCAACAATTATTTAGTTTCTCGGACACTGTTCTAAAGATTTAACTTGCAGTTAAATTGACAGATAAAGTATATCCGACATCCGTTCCGTTTGTTCGTGTCCAAACCAAACTAAAAAATTATGTATGCAATGAGTTTCAAGTTTCTCATTCACGATCAGTCCACACCTCACCTTGATGTGAGCAATATTATTTTATGCCGAAGCAATCGAGTGATGGGCGACGGGCGAGCAAAGCTCCGGATTAGCCTTCATTCATAGAGAGTTGTCATTTTTACAGAAAAACTAAAAAACTAAAATTACGACTAAAGTTCGAACCCTTTAAAAACTCATTGTTTAGCCGACTTTCAATTTTTAAGCCAAACCAGACATAAGATAAAAGGACACGTGTAAGTAACTGTCTCAGCTTAGCTTAGGTCGCGTAGGTGGATGGTGGACTAAACTCTCTTTTCGTTCGCATTTCTAGTTTTTCGCTTTCACAAAAAGTACTAAAAATCACAAGCCCAACGCCCAAGCCCTAAGGGTCGTGAGGTCCTACCACGAGGCTACTTGACCAATGCACCAACCCTTCAAAACGAAGTCATTTACTAAACATGGCTCAAAACTTAAACTTACACGTGCACAAGGAATGCCGGTAGACAATGGAACCGAATGCCAAAACCGAGCCTGTTAAACTCAGAAGACTTAAAAAGTTATCAATTGGATCTGAGCTTTCATTTTCAGCCAACTCAATCAGATTAATTTTTTTTTGAATTTGTCTCACCCAGTGCTGTTCTGCATTTAAAATTGAAAACAGATCAACCTAAATCCCTCGTGGCGCCTTGGTCAATTTGGTCATTATTAATGGCCAAATTGACCCAATTTCCAATTTGTTCGCAACTCTTAATACCAGGAATCAAATTGTAAAATGCCCCGCACTTCAGAAATTCACTGCTTTTGATTTTGTCATTACAAGTTTGGCAGGTCTTGCTCTGGGCTCTGGAAGGATTTTATTGCGGTATGGATTTCGATTGATACCAAAGTGCCTCAACAAAATGCAGTTGTGAAATCCCTATGCCTAACTTAACTGCTTTAGGATCAGTGGCCTACGTTTGAAGTTGGCGTTACTTTGTTTAATTATTTTGAAGTTCGAAACAGTGCTTTCAGCCGCTGACAGACGCCAAGGTCAAATACTAGCCGGTATTGACATTGGCAGATGCCAACTCTGCGATAACCTCTTCTGGTGGAAAAACCTTAATAAGATTTAGAAAATATCCAACATTCCAATATCTTACTTAGCTGGTTTGGTTACAAAATATTTTGTAAAAACTAAAATACCTAATCCGGATAGTTAGAACAAACGCTGCCTGGTAACTTGTGAATAATTTAGAACAAGTTACTTAATATGCAGCTAGACTTTTTGAAACCAATGATCGATTGTTTAAGAACGCTAATGGTAAAAGCCGACCAGGAGGGGCCGGGCAAGGCATATACAAAATTTGACTTTTAAGATAACTAAACTGAAGCTAAATGACATTTAGGACATGATTTAAAATAATTAGATTGTAAGATTGAACTCACCACGTGCTTCCACCTCAGCTTTGTACTCCAAGTATTGGGCAGCTTCGAGGAGTGTTTCGAGTCCCATCTTCTTGTCTTTCTGAAGCCAGGGTTGATGGTGTGGTCGGAAGTCCCAGGCCTAGGACCACCTAACCTCCAAACTAACTGCTGACCGGAAATCCTTGGTTCCTCAGCCTCTGCTTGCTCACTGGCGGTCCACTGGGGCCGTGGCAGTTCAACGGCGGGGTGACTGGTTGGTGACTGACAGGTGCGGATGTCCGGATCGCAATGAATGGAATGAGGCAGGGCTTTGTATGGATGGATGGACAAAGGATTGCAAGTAGGAGTCGGTGAAGAGGTCAGGAGTTGGTGGGTGGAGTCAGCGTGAAGAGAAGACGACAAGGAATGACATTCGAGCGCTTCGATTCACCCAGTCAGTTCATCGAGTCAGTCGTCAGTCCGTACAAAAGTAGTCAGCAGTTGAAAGGTAGGTGGACACTGAGCAGCCTCTTCACTCTCACAAAGAGAAGCATTTATGCCTGGACTTTTGACCTGACCAACAGACCAATCAAATGACCAAACGACCACTCGAAATGTGGTCCAAGTGGTCTTGTTCGTCTTGGAAGAAATGCTCGGTTCCGTGGGACAAGCAAGTCGTTGGTCGTGGCTAAACCCAACTACAAAGCTCTTTGGTCGGAGCAAGCGAGGAAGCACACGCACACGGGGTGACGTGCTCAGAACAAAAGTTCGGGCTTGGGTCCCACGGTTCGGTCGTCCGTCCTTTGCCTCCAAAGCTCCAACTCACGACACGACCAGCAGCAAGCACTCCAACGCACGAGTCTCACTTTGTGTCGAGTGCAGAAAGGGTTAGGGACTAGGCATTGACTGGAAGGAACCAGACTCGACTCAGGCCAAGAACAAGAGCCGAGAGCAAAAAGGATATCCGAAATATAATATCCTAACTATCCCTCCTTCCTTTTGTCCTCTGCCCACGAAGAAAGCACATTGCTGCGAGAAAGCACGACTCAAAACCAAAATCAAACACGTTGCATTCCCACAACTCACAACTGTCCCAACTCGACTGTGTTTCAACACAGCGCCAGGCAGGCATAGTCAGAGTCATCCTCTTCATACTCGCAGCCACGCGAGAGAGGAGACGACGACGCCGAGCCGAACTGTCAAACAGTTCCCCACCCGTACCCCTCAGACGCCCAATCCGCTCCAGTCCAGCCCCCTAGTTCAGCGTCACCCAGCACCCACCACTGCACGCACCACTACACCACCATTCCCCATCCGACAACAAAACAACAAAGAGATGAGATGATGCGAGGGCGCGTGGGGCACGAGGGGCGTGGCCAACTCAGTTTAAGTCCCCTTCGAGACCCTTTCAAACGCCCTTAGCCCAATTAAATGTTAGCGGCCCATTAGGGTTCAAAGTACCCGCAGGGACAGAATACCCATTGAACGGGCCCCGCGGGCAAACCCGCGGGGCCCGTTCTTTTTTTTTTCATCATTTTTTTTTAAATGTGGATGACATTACTGCCGGCCCGGTAGTTTAGCCGACTTTAGAACTAGAAGGCTTGAATTCCAGATTCAGAATCTTGGCTTGAACGTGAGGGCCATGGAATCCTTCATGAAAAGTTGAATTTTAGATACATTTGTAGTACTATATTCTAAATTTTATTCGAAGGGCACCTTAGACATTAGAACCAAGTCAATTTCTTGAAGCCTTGAACTAGAATTTCACCCTGAGGGTCCAACTCAAGACAAGATGGCTACAAAAGGAGACTTTGACTGCATACGATTCTAATTCTAAAGATAGGAAACCTTTAAGGGTTTCATGATTTTCAAGTCAGGCATCCAATCTAAGCACCTGACCCTTCAAAATTTAACTGAAAAAAACCCTCTTAAAGTGGAGCCGTTTGGAATGCGTATGTTTTTGGGTGGGTTACGTTACGTAACGTAACGCACGAGGGGTCCATCCACCAAGTAAGTGCTTTACTTTCCCTTTCATTCCAATGCTGAGCTAAGGCCCTGCAGGGCCTGGACCAAGGGCCCCGTCTGAAATGCCATAGAGAAAAACTAAAATCTATGACTCGGTCAAAGGACGGTCCAGGTGCTCAACGCAACGTGGAACTCCCCACCCCTCCACTTGGCTCATTATTGGCCACTTTCTCAACGCTCAGCAACTCATTGGCTCCCCACTCCCCAACCTCTGGCTCTCTGCTAATCGTTTGTGTCTCCAACAAAACTTCAACTTTGCCTCGTTCCTGATGGGACTGATGGCCCCGTTCTTCAAGTACGTTGCAAGTGCAAGTGCCACTGCAGCACTAAATGCCACGGCTTCTCACTCAAGCCGCCAACTTTTGTAATCTACGCTGCGGACTAAGGAAAGGACGGAACGGACCGACACCGACTCGGACAAAACGCTTCTTCAGTCCACTCCGGAACCAACAACCACCACCAAAAATTTAACCACGTTTTCAATTAGCATTCATTTCATTTTATTTAGTTAGTTGTCAGTGAAATATAAGCAGTTACTAGTTTGAGTGACAAGGTTTGACTCTGACCCCGGCACCCCACGCCGGCCGGCTTTTTCAACAACAATGGCACTCCATGCCCCTGGAACCCAAGATGACGAGTCGGGGCTCACTGAAGAAGAAAAACAAGACAAAGGTACGTTGCCACCTAGTTAAATGGAGGTTAGTGAGTTGGGGGCTAGTTGTTTTGGGAAAACGTTGCAATGGTATTAATTGTTTAAGTCAAATCTGATCGAGATGTGATGTCAGATGTGGAAATTTGGAATTGAGATTTTAATGAACCGTCAAGTCAAGCAAGCGGAGAAGTCATCCACTTGTGACTTGTGCAATGCTAAACGAGCATTGCAAAATAAATCCTTCCTGACATTCAGTCACCTGTTCTTGTCAGTTTTATGCTCAGATTTAGGTTAAGTGGAGAAAGAGAAATGACAATTTTCAAAGGTGAAGAAGCTGAGAATGAATGGTGAAGTTTTGCATGAGTTGGGCAGATATAAATATTGCCAGTGTGCCAACCGCCAAAGCAATGAATGGAGTATCAATGTTGAATATTTTTATATCATTTCAGCCCTCAAGTGGCAGCAACTTCAAACGAAGCGCTATGCAGAAAAACGTAAATTTGGATTCGTGGATCCTCAGAAGGAAGACATGCCTCCAGAGCATGTCCGAAAGATTATTCGAGATCACGGCGATATGAGCTCCCGGAAGTACCGGCATGACAAGAGAGTTTATCTGGGAGCGTTAAAATACATGCCTCATGCTGTTCTCAAACTCTTGGAAAACATGCCAATGCCTTGGGAGCAAATTCGGGACGTCAAAGTCCTGTATCACATAACTGGAGCCATCACGTTTGTTAACGAGATCCCTTGGGTGGTGGAACCAATTTATGTTGCTCAGTGGGGGTAAGTATACATTTATTTTTCCAAGCTCTGCTAGTCATAGACAACGGCTTGTGGTCAAGAATTTGTAGCAAATGTAAGTTCCTCTAATATTAACGCGCTAATGTCAGGTTTTAATTTTTCACAGAACAATGTGGATTATGATGCGACGTGAGAAGAGAGATCGTCGGCATTTTAAGAGAATGAGGTTTCCGCCATTTGACGATGAAGAACCTCCGCTGGACTATGCGGATAACGTTTTAGATGTGGAACCATTGGAGGCAATCCAAATTGATTTGGATCACGACGAAGACGTAGCATTGTCTGGATGGTTTTATGATTACAAGCCATTGTCAGACTCTAGCTTTGTCAATGGAACATCATACAAGACATGGCACTTGCAGTTGCCTCAAATTGCAACTCTGTATCGACTTGCAAATCAACTTCTTACAGATCTCGTAGATGACAACTACTTCTATTTGTTTGACTTGAAGTCATTCTTTACAGCCAAGGCTCTCAATATGGCTATTCCAGGTGGCCCGAAGTTTGAACCGCTAATCAAGGATTCCAGTCAAATGTAAGACAACTTGATATAATTTTGAACATTTGTGTTTGTTATAACGGTTTGCTCTTCGTTTTAGGGATGAGGATTGGAACGAGTTCAATGATATTAACAAAATCATAATTCGCCAGCCTGTTCGAACCGAGTACAGAATTGCATTCCCCTTCCTGTACAACAACATGCCGAACTATGTTCATCTTTCCTGGTAAGTTTCACTAACTGTTACTGTTATTAGTAACTGTTCATTCTGGTACTACTGTGTCTAGTTTTGTGTGAGTTGTTGCTCGTACAACTGACATACTAAAGGCACAAAAACCAATCGGCAATGGAGACTTGATTTCATCTTGTCTCTATCTGTTTCTGACATAAATCAAGGTTTTGAGAATAAGTTCATTGCCTCAGAACTGCACACTTATGACGACAATTACAAACCAATAATTACTGTCACCTTCATCCTGAAACAAAACTTGACCCAGACTACAAATATTTGTTGTGCAGGTATCATACCCCTAACGTGGTATTTATCAAAACCGAAGACCCGGATTTGCCCGCTTTCTATTTTGATCCATTGATTAACCCGATTTCTCATCGGCATCCTGTGAAGGTGAGCTATATTTTAGTTTATTTGTTTTGATCCAAAATATTCCTGCGTCTAGCAGGATGTAGTTAGACATTGCCTACCAATAGTAAAGTAGGAAAATTGTTTGTTTTTTCGACAGAGTATGGAAGAAGGATTTGACGAAGATGAAGACTGCGAATTTGAGTTTGTAGAACCATTCCTGAACTCATTGCCGCTGTATATGGATAACACAGCGAATGGTATCGCACTCTTATGGGCTCCACGCCCTTATAATATGAGATCAGGCAGAACCCGTCGAGCTTTAGATGTGCCTCTTGTGAAGACTTGGTACAAGGTGAGCATCATATTCTTTTTCAACTCTAAAATATTATCCTTGTATTTGCTCAGGGATTAAAAACTCATAAATACTTTTGAATTTAATCTTATTAGGAGCATTGTCCGCCTGGTCAGCCCGTGAAAGTTCGAGTGTCCTATCAAAAGTTGCTAAAATATTACGTCCTCAATGCTCTTAAGCACAGGCCACCAAAACCACAGAAGAAGCGTTATCTCTTCAGATCTTTCAAAGCAACTAAATTCTTTCAATGCACAACACTGGATTGGGTGGAAGCAGGACTGCAGGTTAGTCAACTTGTTCAATGTGAAAATGTGATTTACAAGGGAGCAAAGGAATTGTTGACATTAAATTGTATTCAATTTATCTAGGTGTGCCGTCAAGGGTATAACATGCTGAATCTCCTCATCCATCGCAAGAATTTGAATTACTTGCATTTGGATTACAATTTCAACTTGAAACCTGTCAAAACTCTTACAACTAAAGAACGAAAGAAGTCTCGATTCGGAAATGCTTTCCACTTGTGTCGTGAAATTTTACGATTGACCAAACTGATCGTAGACTCACATGTTCAATACCGGCTTAATAACGTCGACGCTTTTCAACTTGCTGACGGAATGCAATATGTTTTTGCTCATGTCGGTCAGTTGACAGGAATGTACCGTTACAAATATAAACTGATGAGGCAGATTCGAATGTGCAAGGATTTGAAGCACATCATTTATTATCGATTTAACACGGTGAGTCAACCAAAATCTACCATTATTTTAGGACTATCAGTAATATTACGATTTTTCAAAATGATGAGTGGCGCAGGGGTCCTGAAATCAGCTAAACTGTGAGCTGAGAGTGTTTTGTATTAAGAATACAATCGCTCGACAATATGCCGAGACTGATTAATTCCAGAATTATACACAAGGAAATCGATTTAGAATTTAGCGAAGTCAGTGACTAATCAGTTGTTTGTTTTCAGGGTCCAGTCGGAAAAGGCCCGGGCTGTGGATTTTGGGCACCCGGTTGGCGGGTGTGGCTCTTTTTTATGCGAGGCATAACTCCTCTACTTGAGCGCTGGTTGGGAAATCTTCTCTCGAGGCAGTTCGAAGGACGCCACTCAAAGGGCGTTGCGAAGACTGTCACGAAGCAGCGTGTTGAGAGTCATTTCGACCTGGAGCTGCGAGCCTCTGTCATGCACGACATTGTTGACATGATGCCAGAAGGAATCAAAGCCAACAAAGCAAAGACCATTCTTCAGGTTTGTACACAGAATAGATTTGATTATTCTTGGCGTACTGTTCTTCTTAATGAAGTAAATATTTTGTTTGATACAGCATTTGTCTGAAGCTTGGCGCTGTTGGAAAGCCAACATTCCATGGAAAGTCCCTGGACTCCCAACTCCTGTTGAAAATATGATCCTTCGGTTTGTAAAAATGAAGTCCGACTGGTGGACAAACACCGCTCACTATAACAGGGAGAGAATTCGTCGTGGAGCCACTGTTGATAAAACAGTGTGCAAGAAGAATCTTGGAAGACTAACTCGTTTGTATTTGAAGGTTTGTACCTAACAAATTTATCTTTTTAGAAATCTTATTGCATGATGTTGGATTCATGCACGAGGTTTTAATACAATAATCCTCTTTACACCTAATGATAGGCTGAGCAAGAGCGACAGCATAACTATTTGAAGGACGGACCTTATATTTCGCCTGAAGAAGCAATCGCCATTTATACTACAACTGTGCATTGGCTGGAATCTCGGCGCTTTTCACCCATTCCATTCCCACCTCTATCTTACAAACACGACACAAAACTTCTTATTCTTGCTCTTGAGCGGCTCAAGGAAGCCTACAGGTTCGTTCAATTTTTTTACTTGCGTACAAGAAATAATGGAACTCATAGTATTTGTGTATTTATTGCAGTGTAAAATCGAGGTTAAACCAAAGTCAACGTGAAGAATTGGGTCTCATCGAACAAGCTTATGATAACCCCCACGAAGCATTGTCCAGAATCAAGCGTCATTTATTGACTCAGCGAGCGTTTAAGGAGACTGGAATAGAGTTTATGGACCTGTACTCCCACCTAATTCCTGTGTATGAAGTTGAGCCTTTGGAGAAGATTACAGATGCATATTTGGATCAGTACTTGTGGTACGAAGCGGACAAGCGACGATTGTACCCACAATGGGTAAAACCAGCAGACTCAGAACCTCCACCGCTTTTGCTTTACAAATTCTGTCAAGGTATTAACAACCTTCAAGACATTTGGGAGACCGGTGAAGGGGAATGCAACGTACTTCTTGAGTCACAGTACGAGAAAATATACGAAAAAATGGATTTGACTCTGCTAAACAGATTGCTCCGTCTGATTGTCGATCATAACATCGGTGAGTTCAGTTATTACTAATTACTTATGCTTAGTTTGTTCAAAAAACGCAACCAAAGTGCGTTGAGTGGGCCCGTCAATAATGTGTATTGTACGTATAATTCATATTATTCATTCTTTTTGACAGCTGATTACATGACCGCTAAAAACAATGTGGTCATCAACTACAAGGACATGAATCACACAAACAGTTACGGAATTATCCGTGGGTTGCAATTTGCTTCATTTGTGGTGCAGGTAAATAAATCTCACTTGTAATAGTTAATCTGAGCTAATCTCAGACGTAATACAGTATAAATATTATAAATCTTCATTCTAGAACCAGATATTAATGTTAAAACTTTGGTAAATTTCAGTACTACGGCCTGGTCTTGGACTTGCTGGTTCTTGGCTTACAGCGATCGGCTGAGATGGCCGGACCACCGCAAATGCCCAATGACTTTGCTACGTTCCAAGATGTGTCGACTGAATCAGCTCACCCAATTCGTCTGTACACTCGGTACACCGACCGTGTTCACATTCTGTTCCGATTTACTGCTGAAGAAGCTCGCGATTTGATTCAGCGATACTTAACAGAGCATCCCGATCCAAACAATGAGAACATTGTTGGATATAATAACAAGAAATGCTGGCCAAGGGATGCTAGGATGAGGCTTATGAAACACGACGTTAATTTAGGACGTGCTGTGTTCTGGGATATTAAGAATCGACTACCACGTTCCGTGACCACAATTGAATGGGAAAACAGCTTTGTCAGCGCTTACTCCAAGG
>JAQGCM010002510.1:0-11064 GCA_034699705.1 Hymenaphorura dentifera
TCCAGTCAAAGTTTGATTTGATTTGATTTCTTTATTAACGTGATAATCCAAAGTAGTCATACATACGAATATTTAGACTCATACGATTAATGCTAATTTCGTCACACTATTCAAGAATAAAAGCAAACCATGTCTAATGTGATGGCAATGTTAGTGACGTTATGTATTATGATCATGATAAACTCTCAGCTCTTTCTGCAATTTAATTCGGGTTTAATGTCCAATTTTTACGAGTTTTGCATTCTATTCTAAAGGTTGAATTATAATTTTCGTAATTTCTCCATGACCAAATCGCACTTAAATGTCACGAATCCGACTCAAATTTCCCAAGTCCAAAGTTTCGTATTGGCAACTGTTTGTGAGGTTAAGGATGGCCAAATTCATGAGTTCAACTTATAGTTGGTGAGGTATGCACGATATCCGGGAAAAAGTTATTACTAGTCACTAAAAATGGAATGCGTGCGTACGCACTCCAGTTTTAGTGACCGCGACCCAGCCGCAGTTTGACCGCGACCTAAGGGCGCCAGGGGCCTTGACCCGCGCTATGGGGTTTGACCAGAAATTAAATAAGATTTGAATTTACGCACTTTAAAAGAATCCTAATTGGTTTATTTCTTAATCATGTGTTCAACATTTGCCAAGCAATTAAACAATGACTTTGAGGATTTTGATAAATCGTGTTGACAAAAAATATCAGCTGGAGAAAGTGTGCTCTCTTTTCATTCGTCATGCCGGAATATGATGAGTAACCCATCATACTCTCCGCGTTCTTCATCATGTCTTGAAAATCCCGTTTATTTGTGAATCTGAAATTATAACTGGACATGTGTCAAGGTTCGACTCACCGGAAAAGGAAACTTATTGAAATTGATTTGCATAAAATTGAACAAGATTTGAGCAAGATGAAACGATTCAATCATGTCATGTGCGAATTGAATTACTGGAGTGGACGTATGAAGTGTAGATGTGATTTTGAATTCATTGACAGACTAATGGATTGCTTCCAAAATTGGTGAATATTTTATACGAATCAGTGGTGAATTTAACATGAATTTAGCTGGTCTAACTCCCGGCTGAGAAAAGAATTTCACACAAATTTGTGATAATTATGACCTAGGCGACGCGACTTGAGCAGACGGCTCACCGGAAAGGCATTATTGTCTTCATTTCAGCTTCCTCCACGTAAATCTATAACTCAGCAATGTTAAGTTAGCATAAGACTTATGCTAACACTAGTGCACAGAGCACACTTAGTGTGCTCTTCACCAATGTGTACCAATGTACATGAAGTTTGAAATGATACTCGTTATGTAACGCCAAGTGTGAAATTTTTCACACTAGTGTGGCTTAATACAAACTTGATTTTTCCTTAAATTATGCCAATACTATATAAAAAATGGTCTGGCAATGGTCAGTAGTGCAGCAAACTTGCAATCCATGTCAGTTAAAATGGAATAATTTCAATTTCATTGCAGTGGTTTTCCAACTAAAGTGAACTTTCTTCCCACACATATCTTTCTACAATTGAAGTTGAGGAATTGCGTAAGATTTAGTTCGCAGAGAATATTGTCCACCATTAGAATGGCCTTTAGGGGTGTTTGGATGCAAGTTGTTACGAAAACTGGATTGTCCTAGTAGCCTAACTAACGTCTTGTTTACAAACAAATGACAAGGCGATCAGTCCGATAAAATATTTTTGCATTATTTGATTATTTGCAGTAGCTAGCAAATAAATTCTCATACTGCCTTGGTTGATTTGGTTGCTAAGCATCTCAAAAAACAACAATTTGTTCCCTCACAGGTCTTTAGGTCCGTCCCGTCCCAAAACTGACCTTGAACATCCATAAACTAGATTAGTCGATTCCCGAAAGTAATTTGAAATTCGCATTGCGAAATATTTTACTGTCTACCTCGCTTCACTCATGACCCTATAAGTTTTTGACCCAACCTACACACTGGTCATGCAAAAAGTTAAGTTTTAAAATTGATATTGAATTATTTCTTCGTCCAATTTCGATCTATCGTTCTATGCCTTAGTCACCCACATCTATCTAAACATCTCGCTTCTGTACATATTCGTTTACCTGTCAAGCCAATAATTCAAGACAAATATTAACCAAACACGACAAGTGCAGTATAAATAATAATGCTGCGTATTTTTATATATGTCCAATCAAGCTCTAAAGAGGCACTTGATTATAGAGTCCGCGAGCCAAAGTTTGCACATGTAATGCATCAAAACCCAAGATATGATCTGAAAGGGTAACTTTGCAAATATGGATTTCATTTTGTCTATTCAATTTACTTGCTCTAGTAGCTCAACCTGGACTCCCTAGCTTAGCTACAAATTCAATTCAGTTGCTTGTGTAGAGAGCATTAGGAAGGTGATTAGTCTCATTGAAACCTTCAGATAGAATCAATATTTGGGGCTACACAGCTAGGAGGAAGTGCAAATTTCTAAAGGTTAGTACTTCATTCAGGTGCCATACTTGAGTGGAGAAAGCATATGTAAAATGTCGGATTGACTCATACTCGTCGCAACTCAAATTTCAATACGAATTGCAGTCGAAAATGATGGCATACAAGAAGTCTTTCAAAATCATATGTAATGTATGTGGTAGGGCATGACGAGTGGCTACATAAAATGAAGAGCTGCGAATTATATATATATATATGTATGTCCGATGACAAATTTGATTCGAGTTCTATATCAAATCCAATATTTTCAATCCGAATCTCAATCTGAGTAAGTCAGTCAACTCTCGGAGTCTCTCAGCCTCAGCTCAGCTGGGCTGAACCCTGGAAATGGAAGGTATTCCAGTTTTCCAATTCCAATCTCAACTCCTTCTCACCCAACCAAACCAACCCAATCCAAACCCAAACCTTAGTGTCTCACATGTATGCAGTCTCACCTCAATAAAGTCACTCCACATTTGCGTCATAAACTTATTCAACCCCATGAAATGAAACTAGGCAATTTGACTCTTTTCAAAAGATTCCCTAGGATGACAGACAGGCCGACGAGTACGTAAGAATTAGAAATGGAGCCCTCATGCTCCGATTTTATATCATCGACTTGTCTCCTACTTTTAATTAACCAAATTGCTTTGGCAACTAGACTCAATCCTCAATTGGGTCGTCCTGCAAAATGTTAATCTCCCCTAGTGCTTTGTGCATCCGCGAGACCAATAAAACCATAACGATGTACCAATTTAATCAACGCGAAATGCAAAAACGATATTTACCAAATGAAATCAACTCTCCGTAATCAGTAAAGAGCAAAATTTGCAAACCGTTTTAAATGTCAATGTAACTGAATTTAGTCTGCAAAGCTTGTGAGCATTAAAATTCAAATAACATGCAAAGTTGTGATGCTGATGGTCAGATTTAAACATAAATTATTGGAGCAAAACTCACCAAATTTCTGACAGATCTTGAAGACAATCTCCGCTTTCACAGAGACTCGTCAAACTCCAATTGCTGGCCATGTTGATGAGCGGAACTCCATTAAATGTTTTATAGATGGGCGTAACATAGCAGATGAATATAAAAATTACACAAAAAAGTATAATGGGTTTTCGTTTGGCTTTCTCCATTTCGCCTTCAACCCCGTCCCGTCGCCACGTCTTTTTCATAGGAACATTAATGGGTCAACTTTTAGGTCAACTTTTCGGCCAACGTCAAGAATATTTTTATCCGACTCCACTGCACCATCCAAGTAAAAGCACTATTAGTTAACTTTAACCATTATCGTCAATTTAAATCACAGAAACAACGTTGGAGGGCAGAAGACAATTCCATAATTTGCAATTGGCAATTGGGTGACTGCACAACTCTGGAGACTCCAGTCCAGATTGAAATTTGCATTAGATTGAAATTAGTATTAGAATTTAGTTGGATGAAACTAGTAAGTCGTTTTTGTTTAGTAAAAGGTATGTAGTCACTGCTCTGGAACTGTGTGCTTCCACTCTTCTGTCTTTTTCTTCGCCCTGTCATCTCAGTGTCATGTCACCATCACCACTCACCTTAACTAGTTATTGTCGTTTCCCCCTCTGTCAAAAAGAAAAAAAAAGCAAATTTGATGAATAAATTCAATTGTGTCCAAAATGCATGTTTGTAAAATTTAGACACGGTCACGTCCATATCATGAACACGTTCTATTATGTGAAATCGGTATGACAGTTGAATAAAAGCAAACTCTAAATCTAAAAAAACATCTAAAATCATCATCAAGCAAGCACTCAAAACTCACACCAATCATTCTTGCCGGCCGCTGCATGCACGACCTTAAAACTTATATGCATCCCGAATCCCGACTGGATTGACTGGAACAGAAAGCAGACAAAGTCCAGGCAGATATACATATTGTTTCCGAGCAACCAATTATCCTAATTCTTCTTTGGAATAATTAATCAGAGGTCAGAATGATTTGGCTCGGATGTCGAATGTGTGAGTGAGGAAGGAAGCCAAACGAATGAACAATAAATTTAGCACTGCATCAGATCTGGCAAGGATGTACGATTGCTTATGTCGATTCAAGTTCTTGCAAATATTATTGTTACGATCAGTTTTTTTCTTCATGCTTATTTGCAGAAAAACAATTAGTTGCAGTTTTCAAGTAGGGATACAGGATATTCAATGATATCAGCAAATATCAATTACCTTTGGAAAATTTCAAATCAAGCTACAGTACCGTCCTTCTCCCTTCGATAAATGTCTATCTTCTATCGTAAACGAAAGAAAAAGAATCGTTGATTACGATTGGGGATTGAAATGTTGTGCTTCTATCAATTAGATTAGATTATGAAAGAGAGGTGTTCCATAAGTTTCATTAGAATTCTTGCACTCCTTTTGTACACATAATTCAGCTTTTCCAAGAAAAAAAATATTCGCTAAGAGGGTAAGACAGTCTAGAAGACTTTGGAGAGGATTGCCACTTTGCCACCAACCAGTACAGCACATTATATTTGGTGCTCCAAATCTAAACATTGCACTAAACTGCTTGCAGATTTTAAAAATCATCCAAAGATTACGATCCCAAAATGTCATTAGTACAGCAATTTCTGTCTAGTGAAATTCAGCCAAGTTCCTTCTTGAGATTTACGTAGGTGTGTGGTGTTGTACTTGTACGCAAATGTAACGAGTTACATATGTTTGCATTTGGTCTCTCCAATCCACCATACGGTAAGCATGCAATGCAATTCTAATATTCGCGTTGAAGTATTTGGATTTGAAATGTTTGTAAATATTATGCACTCCATTCATAAGAAGATAAGACCCAGATGATCCCTTTCAGCCAATACTTGAGTACAATTCAGTACAATATTTACAATACAGCTTGAAGCAATGCCACTCGAGCTAGTAGTTAGTAGTTAGTACTGTACATAGAAGTGGGGGTTTAAATCTTTAAAAACTGCACTATGTTTATGCATGCGTTTTTACATTTGAATTTGAATTCCAGAAACTTTGCAATTTCAAATACTTTTTTACTGTATTTATGTGCTTTAAACGAATTCCACTTTAAAAAATCCATTGCATATTGCATTGCGTAGAGCAATAGCAAAGTAACTTTTGAAAATTAAAAGTTTGTTGGCATTTTAGCGTACAAGTTACATTTTACAAGCGCTCGTTTTGGAAAAAAGTGAGGTAAGGCTGGGACGATGGGCGTCAGATGAACAGTAAGTATTAAAGAACCCTAAGCCTGCATACAAATGTACTTTTTTCTAATTATGTGGAGTGTTTGAATTGGAATCGATTCGCTATAAACAAACGACCCTATGGCCTACGAACGATACGAGAATAAGAGCAAAAGCCAAAAGCAAACTGACAAATGGGCCACCCAACAAATCCTCAAATGTACAAAACAGATCACTTTTTTTTAGATCTTATTGATTTACGTATTTTACGTACGTTCGGCATTGCAAATGCAATTTCAATTGCTGATGCACTTTTTTTGCTAGCTACATTACAGCAGCAGCAACAAATCTCTCTAGTCCAGTTCATGTTACCTTACTTTATTTTTTTGGGGTGTTTTTGCAGTGCAGGAAGGTTTGGCCGGTCTAGGAAGTGTGAGGTCAAATGAAACTCAATCTTTGACTCGTAATCGAAGTGGTAGTTTTGTGTAAAGTGCAAACATAATCACTTCAGTTCAATTTCGTCAAGAAAAAAATCCAATCTTGTTTGAACGGTAAAAGTCAAGTCCCAGCAGTGGAAAATTCAACAAAATTCTACAAAAATAAAATCGCGGACTTTTGACTTACGCCAAATGCCTGCATCTAACTTCGTGCTGTTAGTTAATTAAAAACCTGGTGCCTGCCTGGTGTGTATTTCCTCAATCAAAAATCGAAACCAACGCATTTAGTCACACATGAGTGACCACATCCCATCATGAACTGCTACTGCAGTTCTGTCCACAAATACGTGTAAAAAATATCAGCATAGTGTTATATAAAATAAAGTAATGATACGTGTTATCATTAGGCATTAGGCACAGCTCATACTTTTATTATTTTATAAAAATTACCACAACTTCCTTCCTCCCTTCCCCAACTCAAAAAGTTTCAATTTCTTATTTCTCTCTTGTCTTTTGCAACAAAAACAGCTGGGCTGGCGCATGGTATGGGTTAGATTTCAAGTTTGTCGGCGAAGCAAGAAACAAGTGCACCAAGTGCAGTCAATCAACTCAAAACACATAAATGCCTTTGCATTTGCTAATAAGAGTTGTGAACGCGTTACGCATTTGCGTTTTAATTGCAATTGCATTGTGCTTCTAATTGGTGAATAACTTCAAAACTATACTTCAAATAAGTTACATTTGCTAATTTATATGCAAAAAAATCATTACAACTTGTCAGTAGTACACATTTTCATTAATTATTGTGTACTCTGCAAACACAAGGAACGTGTTTTATCATTTGCAGCACGCAAAACTCAGAATATGAATCTGCCGAATCCAATCTAAAATGTGTGTCTCATGGTTGATCTCAAGTGAAAATATTTGCATCCTAGCAAACAGTGTAGCTTTTTGAAAAATCAAAACTTTTACGAAATGCGTCAAACTTTTCATGACTGGTGACTAAAAAAAAGTTCAAACCCATGAAACAAACCAAACACCGCACCGGTTAACCGCAGCCACAGTAAGCCACAGCAGCAGCTACGCTATTCTAAATTGTCTAAATTGAGGAAGTTTGCCATGATATTGTTCATTCACTCATGTGTTTCATTCACAAAAATTTTGGAGAATATTTTGCAAGGCTGAAATGAAAAGGCCGGCTCTCGGACCCAAATCTCATCCATCCACAAACACAAGGCATCATCATCCATCCATTTTTCATCACACAAAATACTATGTAATTAAAACTAAATTAATTGATAAAAGAAAGATGAAAAAACCATGGGTCGGTCGACATGACATACATTTTGTCGTAATTAGAAGAAAGTTGGTGCTTTGGGTCTTCTCTTCCGTTGCGTTCTCATTGCTCCCTTTACATTTCGTACACATATTCGTCGTCGTCGTCGTACGTAGTTATATTTAACCAACAATGATGTAGATGCTCCACAACAACAACAAAAAATATAGAGGAACAGATCCCACTACACTGCACTGCACTTCATTTGCAAAAATTTTTGCACTCCGACTCGTCTGAAGAGTGAAGATTAATACACTTTGCCCAAACACTTTCTTACACATTATTCGCACATGGTCTCATCTCATCTCAGCTCAGCTCATCTCTCACTCTCAAGATGACCAACAAATGATGCTGTGATTTGCCATTTGTAGTAGTAGCGAAAAATGAATGAATGAGATTTAGAAATAGAAAGTGAGTTTTTGAGAGAAGATGAACAGAGACTGAGAGTGGTTGGACGGATGCTCAATCCTTATAAACCAAAACCAAAAAGTACCAGAAACAGAAACAAACAGAAAAAAAACTTAGCATCACTTGCCCAGTAGACTTTCTCACGCACATCCACTGCTTACTATTACTACAGTACTACAGATCCTCAGGCGCTAACTAACTAACCACTAACTAGTTAACTGGTCACAAGCCACAAGGCTGGCTCCGTGCATATATTGCGATGGCGATTTTTTTTTATCCTGTTGCGAATTTCCCCGACGTCCTCTTGTCCTAACCTATTGTGTCTGTCTGTGTAGTGGTAGTGGTAGAGAACTTGCACTTGTCATTGCAATTTTTTTTTGTATAAAAGTTCCCTTTTGCTCTGTCAGACTAGAAGACCAGGCAAGAACATTATGCTGAAATTCTTAATGGAATCAATGATAATGAGATCATTCAAAGTCCTGCTACTAAATGGATATTTAGCACGATATTTTGTAGTACTGTTTCTGTGTTTCTGTCAGATTTGTTCAGAAAATCATTTTCTCCAGTCGCAGTCCAGTCCAGAACTCCAGAAGAGCGAAACTGACTACAGTGTTTGGGCTCTCTGGAGCTGGGCGACTGTTTGTGTCTTTGCTGAACGTACGCGAACGACGTCTGTTCTGCTAAAAAAAGTTATATGTTCTGAATTCAGAAACATTTGTTTGGTTTCAAAGTGCACTGAAGAGAAACTGACTTGACTGACTAACCGCCCGTCTCCTTCCATTAAACCCGATATGCATGCAATCCAATCCCTTGCGTGTCAGTTTTAGCTTCAACTTACATATCCAGAACAGTTTTTTTATCCTTCACATATTCGTACTCTCCTGGAGCCATTCGTTCCTTCATTCGTTTCTCATTCACATTTCGCATTTGGTAAATTGAAGTTTATCAGGGTTGTCTTCTTCCGTGTCCTCTCCGTACATCGGCGTACACAAGTCCTTCTTCTTCAAAGTTTTCTTCGGGTCCTGCCCGGTCTTTCAAATAAAAACAGACTACCTGCTAAGGACAACGAACATGTGGAACGATGGAACCCATGTATTCCATTGTATTTATAAACAAACCGCCTTCATTCTAATACATATTTGTACCAGATAATGGAATTCTGAGATAATTGGAGTGCATTCTCAATAGGGAAAAAAAGTCCCAATGAGATTGGAAATAAACGCTACTAATAACTCTCAACGTTCGGAAATGTTCAACCGAAACTACACGCAAGGCCATGGGGAGGGCATGAAAGAAGTTCTGCCTATTCTATTCAAAATTAGTGGTCCGATGGATCATTGCATGCAGGCATGAAGCATGGCAGGCATGAGGTGACGTTTGGTCAATATCGACAATTTTTTTGGGAAAGGCCAATCATCGTAATTTCATCAATCTTCTTCATTGTCGTCGGAAGTTTGGCACAAATACAAAATCGGACACGCTTTGGAGCATTATTTTAATTTTATTCCTGAACACCATCGTGAACAAATGTCAACGAAAAAAGTAGAGCTTTTTTGAAAGGATTTTTATTCAAATATATGAGAGTGCAGTGATGGTCACACACACACAGCATAGCTTAGCATTACTTACTTGGTGGCACACTTGGCAGGGAATATCGTATCGACGGATTGATGCACTGCACTCACTGTGCAATGTGGGAACAGAATTACTTAGAATTGCAGATGGGAATGGGATGTTGTGAGAGATTTAAAGCTTCGACAAAACACAGAGATCCAGAGAACAGAAGAAAAACTTGCGATTTCCAGTATATCCCATGAGGATTACTAGGATTACTATGTGCAAATTATTTTTTACTAATCGCATCATTGACGCATTTAGACTTCTGAGTTGAACTAACTGGCATCATTACGAGAATCGCCTTATAGTGCTTTAAACTCATTTGAATATGTACATGAACCAAACGATGGTTTGTCTGGCTGAACAAAATTTGATCTATTCTCATTTCAGTTTCTCAAGTTTTTGCTCTATAAAGAAAACAAGTTTTGCAGTTTGGACTTCCAAGAATGAGAGCCAAGATTTTATGGCCATGTTACGGAATAATGGTTCTATTTTTGCCAATTCTCACGTAACAATAATTGTTTCATATTTTTAAGAGAAGAGGTTTAGTTCGAATGATCTTTGCTCTCTTTAAGAACCGATTAGCAAATAAACGACAATAGTCATGCACTGTTGTATTTTATTCATAGCCAAAATGCCCAAACATTAAGCAAGTCTGACTCTGCACCGACTGTTTTAGTCACAATAGTAAGCACGAGATACATTAGTATTTAGTATTTTTTATGTAATGCAAATATTCAAATCGCATGGAAATACCATATTGCTTACTATGTAAACTAGTGGTATTTTTTTTGCAAACTATGTTTTAAACATGAGATGACGGTACTCTCGAAATTGCAGTCATGCAAATACTAATCCAATCCTTCAGTTCAGCCCTGAGTTTATTTTAAGGGCTTGTAATAGATTCTTCTAGTCTTTCGTTGAGGTCAAAATCAGCAAGTAAATGGAGTGACATGAGAGGATGACACCGTTATGGAAACTAATGGTCACAGGAGCACACAGAGACCTTCGGTTTTGAAAGGATTTTTTTGACAGTTAATATGTCATTAGCACGAACACTCTTACTGTTGGCTGTTACATATTCAACTGTCCAGTGAGGCAGGACTGACTACATGTATTGCTTCATGTCCTGAACATGCTACATAACAATAGAACAGTAAAAATATTCATGCCCTGTTTCATTTTAATAGAGTACTCGTCTATTACAACAAGTATTGAGCCATTTGTATACTTTTGGTTGTCACACCGAAAACATGACGACATGGCACTTGGGTGAGGCGGCACGACAGCATCATCGATGGGATTGCTGTCGGAATCAATAGAATAAATATTATATTAATTAGGCTCGGCCGGAGAATACAAATCCTTCCAGTGGTGGTCACTTTTATAAATGAATGTCCAAGATGACGACATTTGTCTCCAGGGCATTAGAATTTGTCTATTGTTAATTGTCGTTGAAACTAGAAATGAGCAAATGGATCGTGAGAAGCAAGGTATTTCAAGCAACCCTATAGGTAGTGACATACTACTTGGCAAAGAATAAAAATTGATATTTTCAATTTTTTTCGGCCACTTTTGGAGTCTGTGCACTTAAGGCCGCCTTAGCAACCGATCTCAAATTGAGATTTTT
>JAQGCM010002511.1:0-11059 GCA_034699705.1 Hymenaphorura dentifera
GCAGTTGATTCGATACTAAATTTCATCGTCAGGTCGATTGTGTCGCATGTCCTATTCGTTCTCTTTTCGTGCATGCTCTTTAATGATCATGTGATCTTTTTATTCAAAATGCAAAACCCAAGTCATGAAATTAAGACTTTGTGATTTATGTTCACGTTGATTTCATTTGCAAAAAAAAAAAAGAACTGGAGATTTTCATGCCACTGCACTCTTCTTTACGTCGACGACGGCGTGAAACACAGCATTTTGCAATAAAAATTTCACTGGTCATAAAAATTGGCAAAATGAGTCTAGCGCATCGGGCTATTTTTATTTATTTCGTAGTGTCAAAGCTACAAGCAGCTATAAATTTACGCAAGGACATAAGAATTTTGGCATAATTATGAATTCCAACCGCCTGACTGTTACGATCATGCTTGGCATTGTTGACGCCGTAAATTTTTGCCTTGAGAGCACACCAAGTTCGCAGCGGCGCCATCGCCAAATGCGCAATTTTGAATGATTCTTTCACGTCAGCATAACAGGTCACCAAAATTCCATTAGCCAAAAAAGTCCCTGTCGTAGTCAAAGGGCAGAATAGTCCGCCGTCGCGACACTCGCTACATATTTGAATTATGGTTGGTATGCTCACTGAATTCGAATTCATTTCGTCAACATAAACCATGGAATCACCGACTTTGAAATTCTTTGCTTGTTTGGGTTCGAAATTCCTTCGCTCGAATGCAAAAGCCAGAAGCAAATGTTCGGGGGTCACCGCCAGCGTTGCTCCATTTGAGAATGAAAAGACCAAAAATTTCGACGTCGCAGTCGTATCCGAGTGCAAAAATGTGCAGAATTGCGTCAATTTGTGTGCAAAATTTTCAGTGTCAGTGTCACTGGTACTACTGAGTTCAATTGTTGTCAGGCTGTGTTTGTTGGTGAGTTTTGAAATTTGCACTGGACCGGAAGTAGTCCGAACCTTTGTTGTGCCCGGGAAACAACCTGCTCCACCGTTCGTCGCAGAAGAAGCCACTGCATCCGCGTGTCCCTTTTCAGCAATCTCGTCCCGGGTCATCCGCCCATCCGTCGGTTTCAATTGTTGACGCAAATAGTCCTTGGTCGCCTCTCTCAACTCACCCGGATTCGGGCATTGGCTCAAATTATAGTAAGGATACAGCATGAAGGAGTGCTCCAACTCCTTGGGATCATTTTCCACAGATTTTTTCCACTCTTGAATCAATTCTGGACTAATTTGTTTCATTGACGCAATCATCGGCGGCTCACCCCCTGAAATTGTAATTCGCTCATCCGAAATGCCAATGGATTTGAGCTCTCCAAATTCTGACTCATAGTTAAAGTTGGCTCCGCCGAACAGCGCATTGAAAATGAATCCAGCCTTGACCTCAAGTGCGGACTCTAATTTCTGATTATAGGCCGCCGTTTGAACAATGCAGTCGAGTTTGATGGAGCCGCCGACAAATTGTTTCCAGGCAAAATGTGTGCCCCACTTTGAAAAAAAGTTGGTGAATTTGTCGGGGTCGGACTCATACGTCCCGGGAGTGAGTCCTCGCAGGGCTGTTTCCAATTCGGGGGAAATAAATCGCTCCGGACTGTCGATTTGGAGAGAGGCTAAGCGGTATTCGTGGACCATGGACACGATGGTTTCGTCTTTCGCTGAGGACTTGCTCTTGACCCATTTGCCCTGGGACGTCACACCCACGACAATCTTGAGATCAGCCTCCATCCCATACTGAGTTTTCTTGTGACTTTCGTAGTCTTCTTTGTTTTCGTAGCAAAGGCGTTGGAAATGTGTGGATTTGTCGACGCAGGACTTGACAAAAGACGGGATTTGAAATTTGGAATTTCCAACTCTCAAGGTCTGCTTGTCATCTTCACGGAAAACGTAGTGGCTCTTGAGGTTCTCGGTCACGGGGCAGTAGGAGTAGCCCAAGGAGTGAAACTGAAAAATCGGCACTTGAAATTCGGGGAATTCGGCTTCGGCAGAAGAGCAATTTATGCTCAAATTTTTCAAGGTCATCAGCTGGTGTTGTGGTTCTGGATCAGGTGCTTCCTGAACGTTCGTCTTGATGAGCTTGTCTGGGCAATCGGATCGAAAATACCAAGAGGTCAACAAAAGTCCTAGTTTGTCTTGGGTCTGGTTGAAGTTGGCCTGGATGGCTTCAATTAAGTTGTAGTGAGAGAGTTGGTCGTCCGGGAGCTTGAAAAATCCAGAAATTTGCGGAAGTTCGTAGTTTTCTGGCTCATTTTCAACAAATATGACCGAGGCGTTGTTCACGCCCAAAATCCTGTGAGCTGCTTTCTGAAGTCTGGCTGTGATCGAGTCAACTTTCTCTTTGAATTTTTTCGGAGAACTCGCCAGAGCTAGAGCATGAGTGCACACAATAATCAAATTGTTGTCCACGAGCTCAAATTCCTTTAGAATTTTTAACGATTTGTTGAGGCTCGAGTCTTGCCCTTCGGTCCGTTCGTGTGCTCCACAGTTGAACACGAAGAGGACAAGGTTTGGGAAAACGTTGGCACGAAATTTAATCCCCAAGGCTTTGAGGGGGAGCGGCGTGTCTCGGTTTTGCAAACTCACCGAATTCAGGCGGTAATTTTTGACCTTCAGGAAATTTGCGCTTTCCTGACTACTGTCCGTGTCAAGGGCTCCTGGGACGTCGACGAAAACGAGGTCAGCAAGTATGTCTGGCGACACTTTTGTGACTTGCAGTGATTTTGAATATTCGATGATGTTGGATGTCATGGACTGTGTGGCAGAAGTGGGGCAAAGGTTGGGGTCTTCAAAAAGACGGTTGATTGTTGCGGATTTCCCACTTCCGGTCTCTCCGGCCATCATGATGAGCACTTTGCCGAGCGGTCTTCCGTTGGTCAGCGGGAGTGCAATGTATTGCAAAATGTGATGCCCGCTTGGAGTTAAATTATCGTTGTCATTGGAAATTAGCTTGGGAAGGTCACCCGTCTCTTGGACTAGCTTGCTCAGCTCAGACATGGACGACGGCAGTTTCATGACCTGAATTTGTACACAATTAATAAAAGTTTAATAGGTTGACTTTGATGGCCTTTGAGGTATTTCAATGAAATCGAGTTTGCAAATTCAGTTCGTACATTTTTTTGCGAAATTTTCCTTCTTGGTGGGTAGGGTTTGTGCCCTTATGCAAACGCAGGTCATTTGCCCAAGAAATGAACGCACTCACTTTTGCAAGTTTCAGTCCTGGCTAATTTTCTGTCTAGCCAGTTTCTAATCGAAAAAGAATTTGCGAATTTGACATTTGCGACAGAACTGAATTTGCGAGCAAGAGGGGTTTAAAATTACCAATCGGATTAGTCAATTGTTCGACACGCAGTTAGTTTGGAAAATTTGTGAATTTCTGCGTTGCTTTACTTGGGAAAATAAATATTCCGCCCACTGCGTCCATTAAATTTGTAAAACTTAAACCTGAGCATGTGATTTTTGCCTACCGTTTAGTTTTGATGAGTTTAGAATTTATTGACTGAAATTGGGCTTGTAGAAGTTTGTTTTTTTGCAGGAATTGAAGCACGCAGTTTGAGAAGATTTCAGAATTACTACGTATGTAGTTCAAACCATTTGGCCTTTGAGTTTTGTGCAAGGACTGAACAAATTGTGAATTTTACTGTAAGACTCTGCTGTACACTCCAGCCAAATTAAGTGTAGTAGAGTGCAGTACAGTAAGTAAGTGCAAATTAATTGAAGGGTGAAAGTTGACTGAAAGTGAAAGAGTGAAAGCTGCTCGTAGGCGTGCAGTGCAGTGCAGTGGGTTGGGTTTGGTTTAAGTAAAAGAAAAATTCCTACAAATCTGTCGGATGCTGGTGAAGCTGAACCTGAAAATCTGAAACCAGCTGCAGCTGTGGTGCTGTGGAGTGGAGTGTGTACTCTGCGTGTGCAACTGCAAAGAAAACCTTCAATTTATCGATTTGTGTAGTCTATCGCTGCACAATCTTGCATTCTCCCTTGCGATGCGATGCGATGCTTGTTGCAATGTTTTCGAGTTCTTGGTATTGAAATGGAATTGGTGTACGTGTTTGGTGTACGTGTGACGAAAATGATACTTAGCCGCTCAAATCGGATTTTTTTTAAAGTAAAACTAAGAGAGAAACTGAGAGAAAAAATCTTTAAAGAAATTATAAGATTTCCTGAACCCCTCACAATGAGCATTGTACAATTTGACTCACGAATTTTGTGTGGTCACATGCCGGGCCAGGGTCGGGTCGTGTTAAAAAATTAATCAAACTATTGCAAATACACCAAACTAACGAGGGAAGTACCCGAGCTGTAACACACCGATTTGTCCCAAATAATTTTTTTCTTTTAGTAAATACATCAAAATTAAAAAAGAAAACTGGATTTTTTTCCGACGGGCATCCAAAGTCGCCCGGCAAATATTTGAATATGAGGACCCCTTATGGCCTAATGCATTAGTCGGGGCGGTGAGGAGGGGTGCTTCAGGCTAGTAAATCAACATTCGCAAAAAAATATCAAAATTTGAGTATTGCACAAAAAGAGCTTCGACAATATTTTTTGAATATTTTTTTTGATTTTTTAAAAATATTTTCAGAAAAATTACTGACTTAAAGCATCCCTCGCCAAAGACGTTCTTGTAATTTCAAATGCATAGGGTTAAACGGGTTTATCACATTGAAGAATTTATCTGCCGAGTTTAGATGCCCGTCGGAAAAAATCCAGTTTCACTTTTTCATTTTGATGTATTTACTGAAATAAAAAAAATATTCGAGACAAATCGGTGTGTTACACCTTGGGTACTTCCCTCGTGAGTGTAAACTATCATACCTCACAAGAGACAACTTAACAACTTCATCAATTTTATAGAAATTACATGTCACTAACAGCTCATTCATTTTCATCATGGTGTCTACGAATGACACCGTTTTCGGGGCCTTTTACCTTTTACCTTTTGCCAACTACCTTTTACCAACTACTCTTACCAACTACTCTAGAGCTTTTGCCTTTATACTGCGGGTAGTTAATAGATTTTTAAGTTGCTTCTTGATTTTGTGTTTTATCGGGTGGAACTGAATAAGATCCACCCGATATAAGATCTACAGAAGAATCGAGATCTGAAGGCGCCCGACATACAACGTATCAATTTTAGCAGCCGTTACTCCTTACGGATCACCCAGGATCAGTGAGTAAAGGCTACAAAATCCTTGAGCAAAAACAAAGGTTTAAAGGAATTTCCGGAAGGACAAATTAAGATTAATGCTGCTGTACGATCTTGTTGACTGCGCGATACTTGTGTGAAATTCGGTGGCTGAAATATCTGTAGTCTTATCATCTCTCAATCTTGTTTACGAATGAATTAATACCAATTCCTATGCTAAGGATTTTCTTCCGTAATAAAATTTTATGATTGATTGTGCCCATGTCTATTATGTTCTTTATTTTCTGCATTGTAGTTTGTCGAGAGAAACAAAATATTTCCAAGTGCTCACTCACAGGATAGAAGCCTGGTCAACGGTATAAAACCAATCCAACGAATTACTTTCTTGTGACTCACAATTTTATTTCTGGTTTTAGTTTTTTAGTACAGGCTGTGTAAGATGCTGAACTGCAATGGATAAAATTCAATTAAGAAAAGAATCGCTGAGTATATACCGCCAGAAACAATTCGAACAGGTGGTTTGAATGAACAAGCGGTGACAAACATGGACAATTAAGATTTGTTTGTTTGAATTATAGGTTGCAGTAAGAGTTAAATTGAGCTGCAGTATCCAGTATTACAATACTTGTCTGTATATATCCATGCGAAATAATATGCCAAAGCTAAAGAAAGCGAGAAAAGTAGAGAACCAAAAACAATTAAGAATGGTCGCAAAGCAATCCGATCTCTGCTTTTTGAGTCACAGTACATATCGGTGTATTTGGAGCAAGACAGGTATGAACAGCTTTTGGATTCCAGCTCATCTGCATGAATGAATACAAAATTACTTTCATGTTAATTCAGCTCTAGTACAAAATAAAAACAATTTGATTACATTGGATGTCTTTGAAATCTTCTACATCCAGAATTGAAATTAGTCCACGGAGACATTCCCACACTAAATCGGCACATTTTTTCCTCAATGCTGAGTAATATTCTTCATTGCAAAAAAGTGAATCAGAGTATTCCCCTTTGTGATGTTGAGAACGAACGTCCTCAGGCTTTGGTGGTGCCGGAGAGTCAGCAGTTTTTGCTAAATTCTCGTTCCCAGAATTTAAATTAGACGACGGAGTCCAAATTGAAATGTCGGTAGAAGTGAGTTCATTTTCAGCAGTTGATGCAGTAGCGATGATATTGCATCTCATTATGTCACAATATTGGGATAAACAGACCGAGTCGTCCCCCTTAAAAATATTCAAACGATCAGTTTGTATTGTAAAACCGTTAAAATTATATTGAGCTACACTTCGCATGCTGGAAGATCCAGCCTATTTATTTGAACTTCGAAATGGATGGTGCTCTTGCCTTGTGCACTTCGTTAAAAAACCTGCAACATGTTTTTCTCGTCTTTTGGAAAGATCGTTCAGGACTTTCGTTTTCATTGACACGTTGTGCAGCTCTGCACGAAATATTTAGTATTTAGTAAGGTCAATTTACCATGTGAAACAATCACCAATTCGTCAGACAAATTTCTAAATGCGGCAGTATGGCCCTCATGGTCCTAGATCCGATCGGCCTAGAGGTGAGCAGCCCGCAGAATTTTGCTGCCCATCCCGCCCCAGCCCGAGAAGGTTTAAATTTTTTACTGCCCGGCCCGCCCCTGCCCGAAACTTTGGTAAAAAAATTCAGCCCGTGCCCGCCATGGAGGCAAACTGAAATCACAGGGGGGCCGGTGCCCGCCCGCGGGTACCCGAGAATATATTTTTTTGTTAAAACTATGTCCGAAGCGTGACAAAAATATGAATGAAGAACATTTTTTAATAGAGTGAATATCAACAATCCTTTTAAGGAATAAAATCTCGCGAACCCCCCAAGTTTTAGTAATAACGTTCCTATTAGAGTGCTTGAAGCGAAAAAACACGGCAATAAATTATCCAGGCACTATTTTGACTGCTTTGTCACCAAAATAAACTGAAACTCGCACTTCTTGAATCCCGCACTAAAAAATTCCATTTCCTTCACTATTTAAACTTATTTTTGCACTATTTAAATAAATATTCACTGTTTTCATAATTATGAAAAAAACACGTTTACAAACAATAATTGTCACCCCTCCTATGTGTTCTGTTCATCGTCTCTATTTTGATTTTAAGACGATGAGTTCAATTGCTCAACCGTTAAATAGCGAAAATATATCTTGAAGCAGTAGTTAAGATTAGGATGTTTGGAAATTAGAGCAGAACTTAATTATGGAAGAACCTACAACGGTACCTTTCACAAGGCGCAGGCGGTCGCGTTTTGACCAGGGATATTTTCTTGTTAGAAAGCGTGTTAAACTATAAAACCAAGAAATTTAATAGTCAATTTCATTTTCAGCAACCACTATAAAACGCAAAATGGCAGAATGCTCATAACAGCTAAGAACAAGGGAACTTTCCCATTTAGCGTTTTGTGATCATTTAAAAAAATTGTTGTGCTAAAAATGAATTTGGCAAGCTAATATTAAGTGCCTCGCCATACCACATACCAGTACCTAAACTTATGCCGGTCAAACAAAACTCGAACCGAAATATGAAAAGCATGTAAAGTGTCCTTTTCAAAGAGATTTGGATGTCTCTTATCCCATCCCCGCAATTAAGTTTAATACGCAAGGAAAGTATGGGTACTATCGTGGCCAAAATCTATGGCGATGAAAATAATTTTATGTTTACGGGCAGTCACGACGGCTCACGGGTACCCGCGGGCAGGCCGTTGCCGGCCCCTACCGGCCCGAGCCCGCAAAATGTATAATATTTTCTGCCCGTGTCGGCCCGGTCCGCCCGAGCCCGAGAAGTTCTAAATTTTTTACTGCCCGGCCCGCCCGTACCCGCGGGCCAGGGTGCGGGCAGTAGGCCGCCCGTGAAAAGCCCGCGGACTGCTTATTTCATCGGCCTAAAATCGTCCGTCTTTAAGCCGGGTACTCAGCTCGACTTTTCACGTGAAACATTTCACAGCATCGATTGGAGTGAAATTCTTTCACCTGAGTGAAAACCTTGCGAATTGGGATCATTTCACTTTGATATCGCAAATCAGTACTCAACTCTGATCGAGTGGAATTCAGTTTGTTGGACCAGACAACATTCAAAAATGTCATGGTAACGTAAATTTGGGTCGCTGCAATTATTTGTACCTGTGCAAATGCAAACTGCAAACGTCTATACCAATGTTTACCATAGCAACCTTATTTGTGTGTTGTTGAACAAACAACTTTTCACTCCCATTTAACGTGAAATTGAAATTTATTAAGTGAACGTCATCAAGTTACGCAATAATCACAATACATAATTCAAATACGCCAATCAGCAGATAGTCACCAAATAAAGACAAAAAAGTAAAAGGGCACCAAAAGAGTACCCGTCAAATAAAATACAAATAAAATATTTGACCAAGCTTCGACGAGGTGGGAGGGACTGTTGCCAAAATGCTGGCTGCGTTGCGTTGACGTGAAATTAATTGACATCGATTTCACGCACATTCGGCGTGAAAAAATTGACTTTTCACTCGAGTGGAGTGAAATCCAAAAATTCCACGTGAAATTTTTCGGAGCTGAGTACCGGAAAGTGAAAAATGAAATGAAACTTTTCACTTTGTTCCTTTTCACGTGAAAAGGGGTAGCTGAGTACCTCGCTTTAGTCATGAGGATCATTCCGTTCTGCTAGCTTTATCTCGCAATAAACATGCTGATTCACTGGACCTTTAATGTCTGCCATTTTCACTGGAGAACTTCTTCGCCAAGCTAACCTTCACCCTTTATTTGGGTACTATGTCGAGGCCTTGCAGGAATGGCGGATTGTAAATTGGTAATTGGCATGAGCAGGCCAACCCGCATTTAGTCGAGATAGTATTCATAATAAGATTAATAAGATATTTTAACCTTCAGTTTGTCTGCCTGCTACCTGTATTTGTTTTGTTCTACATGTGAGAGAAAGTGATTTATTGACATGACCAAGGTGTAATCGTCCGTATATGTATTCTACTGACTCCAATAGTATTACACAGCCATCATTTTACACTGTTCAGAAATGCTGCAGCCTTAGAAAAATATAATTGTATAATAATATAATTTACATTGTTAATTAAGTCCGAATGCTTTCTTTCTATATGCAGGTCTAAATTCTTCTCTGAATAGAACATTTTCCCGCAAGCACTGCACTGCCAATGGGACTTATGTGACCTCTTTTTATCTTCTCGCACCCCCAGGAAGTCTCGAGACAGGTTCAACGGACAATCAACTGGAAGTGAGACACCGTATCGGCTCAACAATGGTATCCAATTCTAAAACAACAGAGATGAATTAACACAAACTAGAAACGAGAATTCGTAAAGAAGGCAAATATAAACGCAATAATTCGGTGGGTTACTATTGTCTAATTCATTGTTATCAAGTGTTCAAGTTCAATATCATCTCAAGGAATTCAGCTTTTGCTTTATTAGTTAGTATTTAAAATGATGATACATCGAACACACATCCCGTCATGCTTACTACAAGAATGGAAGACTTGATTGTTGATGTGTTTAGCAAGGGTTAAATAATTTTGACATCGCTTTTATAAAAAATGTTGGAAGAAAAGGAGTATGGTTTTGGTTTGGCTCTCCGGA
The DNA here is from genome assembly GCA_034699705.1 of Hymenaphorura dentifera. Classification (NCBI taxonomy): domain Eukaryota; kingdom Metazoa; phylum Arthropoda; class Collembola; order Poduromorpha; family Onychiuridae; genus Hymenaphorura; species Hymenaphorura dentifera. The sequence continues at coordinate 9,756 of JAQGCM010002511.1, forward strand.
AATACAGAAACAACGGGATAACTTTAAAAATTTTACCAATTAATTCGTACATAAAAGAGAAAGTAATACGAACCGTACTTAATTACTCAACATTTAACAAAAGAAGTATAAACTAGAAAAGTGCAGTAAATGAAGTTATGAAATCAGTGAGCAAACTTAACGCATAAGTATAATGCAGTGTAATGCAATTGAAGTTGCAATATAAAGGCGCTGAAGTGTTTTACCCTTTGAATGACTTTCCGAACAATGGACGAATTCGTTGTGTCACACATGGGAAGCTCTTTATCGAGAAACGGAGAGCAATAATTGCCCACCCGAAACAACAACAGAAATCCAGTTTCCAGAATAAACCAGATACACATGTTAGACAAACTGTACCTACGACTCGCCATATTGCTAATCGATACACGAGCACACAAAGCAGCATAGGGACTCTGCTCTATTTCTGTGGCGGTAGTCAATCTTTAGCAGAAATATTAATCCTGATACTAACAATACTTTCCACTTAAACCACGTTTTAAGAAAAACTAAACGGATGCAAACTAAACAAATGGAAAAATTTAATGTGTATTTGCTCGTTTTGTGAGAAATTAGTATTTGCAACCAAAAAAGGAAGCAGCAAATTTATTGGAATGGAACAGTAGATCACCAACGAAAGTTTTCCAATTCTGCGGGAATTCGACTATTGAGCGCTTAAAGTCGGTGGCAGCGTTGAGGCATGGAGAAAGTTTACCTCAACTTTCTCCTGCAAATCACTTTTCAGCTCTATTTTAAGAATCTGAACGATTTATATATATTAGAAAGCGAGAAATTGGGATTTTAAGCGTTAATATTATTCAGAATTCGAATATTTTTTCACTGAACCCTCTACGTTTTGTGATACAATGATAATTTCTGGCGACGCCATAATATCAGAAGTTGTTGTCTTTCTATAAGCATTGTTTCTTTACTATCTTTGATTTAATTGAATATTAGCCAGTGGACGCCCTACGAAAGATTTGATTAAAGCATGAATTCGCATTACAGCAAATTCGCCTAAACTTAACTTGACAAAAGTGAGTTCAACCGATTGACAAAAGTAATGGCAAAAGACAAAAGCAATTCACACTCCATATGTTATGCATTTCAAACTAAAAAATTTTTGCACTAGCTTTGTAGGCACTTAGCAAGTATGAATTTGTTCATTTTTACGAGTTTTTCAAGTGTGTTAGGTGTGCCTGGAAGAACGATACAAAGATACGCGGTGGTTCATTATTTCATTTGAATGAAGAAGAAACCTCAGAACGTACAGTCAGATTTGGTTG
>JAQGCM010002512.1:0-11049 GCA_034699705.1 Hymenaphorura dentifera
CACCGAGCAAAGTTTTGCGGTTCAACTTTGCGGTTAGCTTTGCGGTCCGCAAAAGTTTTGGTGGAATCGGACCTTAACACTCAAAAGTATACAGCGGTGCGAGCTTCAGATGAATTACTTGGGATTGTCGTTTTGACAAATTTCAACAGGAAAGGAATTATTAAGTGAACTGTTTCAAGTTGCCGTAGCTGACAATTGACATTCTAACGTTTATGCGATTGTAGCCAAGGCATTCCATAAATTCATTGCGATAGTCGCTTACATCGCTTCCGTATCTATTTTGAATTTTCGTATCCAAATTATCTCACGTACTACAATGTTATTGCTAACACAAGCAATCAATTCAAAAACTTATTTACCCAGTTCAAATTCTTACGCGGCGCGTCTAAGTCACGAAACCTTACTAAAGTTTGACGTTATCTACTTCTCAGACGAAGCGACGATTGGCAAGGAAAAATCAAAGTTTCACAATTTCACGAAGACTGGCATTCGGTGGTGAATTTTTATTCTTAATTTTGTTACAGAGTCTCCAAATTCAAAACTAAGAATTGAAAGGCAAGGACCAGTCACTCAGCTACGCTTCTGTAGAATGACAGAGTTTGTCAAATTTACTCAAATTGAAAATTTCAATCTGCAACCTGGCCATCCTCTAGTTATAATTTTGATCGCAGCCAACCAAACCAGCCTTCTCTTGGCCGCCAAACAAGTACGACAATAAAAAAATTATAGCTCCAATTAATTTAAGGTTCAAATATATGTATGTACATGTCTACAGGTTGAAAGGTTTCTAAACTATGCTTCTTCGCATCCGCAAATCTATTTTTTATTTCAATGGCCTGAAATAATAAACTCTGAAAGTGATATTTTACCAACAACTGGAGCCGTCATTCCTCATTTGAACTTTAGTTTGAGCTCAGACGTTTATATCATGTTTCATGTAAATAACAATGGAGCTGGGAGCAGGGCTCCTAGAGTTGTATTTTTTGAAATGTACGCGATCAAGGAATCCTTCATGTTTATGCCTATTTTCATTACCGAGAGCTCGAAGAATGGAGAGATTGATTTTACGGACTCTCTGATACAGAGCAAGGTTACAAGAAGGAGTGACTTTGGTGGCACCAAGATCATTCCAGTATCTGTGGTAAGTACGCTTAAGTTACTGCCTGTGCATTTACCTATAAATTGAAATTGTTTTCTGTTACCTAGGCAACCCAATTCCATTATTTTTACCCAAACACTTCAGATATGACAGGTGAGGATCGTCTTGAGAACGGGCTTGGTGCTAGTTTGTACAGAGATTTGAAACGATTGCTCAATCTTAGGTACGCAAGCACATTTGACATAATATACAGATTTAGAAATAATGGAGTGTGTACATATACCATGACGTACAAATTTCTTTTGGTCCACATGCAGTGAACAAGCAATAGCAGGCACAACTGTCAAAACTTGGCAAAATGGAACTCCTTGTGGGCCAACATTTGAGCTAATTAAGTCTGGCAAAGCAGACATTTCAATTTCAAGGAATGTTTATACGCCGAGTTTAGCAAAATCTGTCACAATACTTCAGTCTACGCTCTTGCAAGGGTATGGTATGAGTACGATTATGTTTTGCTTCATTGGACTGTTGGAATTAATTAATTAAGACGTGAACAGAGTAGCTGCACTTTGTTTGGAGCCGTCCAACATAATGAGCTATACTTTATTCTTGGATAATTTCGAAGTAATGTTGTGGGTCGCATCCATTATTGGCGGCTTTCTAATTTTTGCCTGTGCACATATCCTCAATTATTTAAGAAACGAATGGATAGAAAAAGGCAAGCATTCTGTGAATAAAAAAAGTGAGGACAAGGACAAGGATTTGGGAAGTTGGATATCCATATTCAGTTCGGTTTGTCAACAAGGTACGTACGTACGTTACGTATGTATGTATCTACAATATGTATTCACCTTAAAATGACAGGCAGTTTTATACCAAATTGGTGTACGTAGGACTGCACTACTTTCCATCATCCACTTGTCAAGGAATTGTACTAATGGTTGGACTCCTAACTTTCTCGATACTTGCTGCTGCATTCTCAGCAAAGCTTTCAGCCGATTTAGCTGTAAGGATTTCACGAGTCCGCTCCTTTTCGGATTTGTTGGACTCAAACTACAAGTTTATTGCAAGTATTGAGAGCGGCTCGATTCCACAGTTTACAAAGGTACAATTATCGATTCAGTGTCATTACGTCACCGTCTAACTAGCTCATGAATTTTGACAATAACCAGCCCAACCCATTGCATTTCTGTGCATCCCTTCCATAATTGTTTCCAAGTAGTACCACATTCGCTGACCTTAGAAGAACTCAAAATTTGCTAATTGAATCCATGACTAGTACAATCCCTGAAGTTTTCATTCTTGCACCTAAAAGTTTAGCAGTTGCGAAACTATTAAAATCCATGGGTTGAATCCGGTGCAGTCTTTGAGTTTATCTATTCCGACCACTTAATCTCATTAAAGGGATGCAAAACAATTTCTGCGAAGAAATATGCTTTGTCAATATTGACCAAACAAAATTCTAAAATTTAGGGTTCAAAAATGCAATGAAGCTCGAAAGTGCGCTAAACTGGTTCAATTCAAAATCTGCATTCGATTTAACCCACGGTTTTTGAAGAATATGTGGTACTACAAGGAAAAATTGCGAAAGCTCTGCCAAGAATTAATAAAGGTTGAGGTACCCTAGTAGCAAGATTTTCATTTGTCTAATATAAAATAAAGGAGCTTGCGGAATATTACAAGGACAGATGGACAAGTGGAGAATTAGTAACCAAGGCTCCGAATGAACTAATAGCTGAAATTATATCTGCACCAAAACATGCACTCTTGAGTCAATTGGATGCTGTTAATAAATACTATGTAATGTACACTCGCAACGGTCATCGTAGTCAATCTCTTTGTGAAACTTTTGTATTCTTTCCTGCTGAAAAAGGATTTGTACCGAGGACAGGAATGGTGATCAAGAAGGACTCGTCACTAAGAAAATACTTCAATCACAAGTTTGGCCTCAATAATAAATTTTTTTAAGGCATTCCGAAGTAGAACTGGAACTCTAAATTCGTTTCCTTGTTCTATTTATACGTGCAGAATAATAATATTGAAAGAGTTTGGACTCAATCATCGCTACAACAGGATGTATGAATTGTATGACTTGCCAAATTGCTTGGAGAGAGCACGTGTACATCGAGAGCCGTTGAGTGTGGGGGAGCTGAGCCATGCATTCCTTGCCTTGATATGTGGCGCGGCTACTGCGTTTGTTGGACTCGTACTTGAGATATGTTTAGTAATACTATCAAGCTTTGTAGGTAGGAACAAATACTTGCCCTAACAAAAATGCCTCTGGGACACATATTGCAATAGTTCCTGAATAAATTGGCTAAAATTTTGATCCCTGATTTTTTGTCTTAATTAGGTATTTTGGCGAGCTAATTTATCGTGAGGTCATTCAATAGGCACACGTCATGCATAAATCACTTCAGAAATGTGATGGTGTGTCATCAATTATGGTAACTCATGATGCTCAGCAGTGCAACGTTAGAATAAAGTATCAGCTTTGGGTTTATATTGATGGGGTGTGTATTCTGTATCGAAGCTAACGAGGAAGACTGTATCAATTTCCTGGTTTCTGATATCAGTGCGGCTTTCTGTCGGCGTGGTAGCTCTGCACGTGCAGCGTCAGAACAACCAAGTGTTAACTTGTAGTCGTATGGGAAATGATGCATATAATAGTAAGTCCAAGAGCTAGTACGCAAATGGCGACTGTAGGCGTTGGCGGCTGGTGTGTACCTTATTCTCATTCCTAAATACAAACATACATACACGTAAAGCACTATTCACAGGTGGGTGGGTCAGTTAGAAGAATTGACACGGGAGAATTTTATAGTCATACACAGATCAATTATTAACTTGGATTCTTAAGAACTATTTACTTTCCCAGGAGGTCTGACATACCGTTGTTGAACAAGCAAATAGTTTGTTTTCCAAGATTCTCCGGCAAACACTACGTACTTCACATTTGCTTTGCACACTGGAGCTTTGCATGGTCACGCAAAGGCTCGCGGTGGAGCTCAAATGGCGAGGAATAAATGTAAGACAATCTCAATCAATCTCTATTCAGTTAACCATTGCAGTAGTGACAAGCTTGCACAAGATTTCGGAATTCTTCTCAAACTAACAAAAAGCAAAATGTCAATTTCGTCAAACCCCAGTGGTCTTGTTCTTCTTTGTCTAATTTCTTTCATTTATTTGAATAATTTCATTAGTGATAGTGCTCAAAATGGCAATAGTTTGATTGATTTTAACCCATATCTATCCAAATTTCAAAATTGTCTAGCACAAATCATAATGAAAGATATGACGCAACAGTCGATTGATTTTGTTCCTCCTCTGTATCCTGTATTTTTGGTCTCCGTCAAAAATTTGAAACCTTACGACTTTTTCATTCATGTAAACACAACTGCTGATGCTTTCGGAATGAACAAATTGTTTTACTATTTCATTGCCAAGTTTACTTGTGCAGTTCAAGTGATTTACCTTCCAACGAACACAACAGAAGCGGACTTTAAAGAAATCTACGACTATTCTGAAATATACTTAACGTTGAGTCTGATTGACAAGGACGATTTTTTTGATACAGTGTCCTACACAAGACAAGATATGGTCTTCATTATTTATGACTCAGAAGCAGTGCTGCAATCTTTGGACAAAATAATTGATCAAATTTATTACCGTGGCTCATCGGTTCATAAATTGTTTCTTCAAAACTGCAGCAGCAGCGGTAATCAGTGCAGTGAGCTCATAGGTATGATTCCAAGCCCGACGAATGGAATAACTCCAAAAATCCCAAATTTTTACTACGAAGTTGGGCTCGACATTTGGAATCTCTCGATTGAGAATTTAAACAAAATTCATCGCAAAAACTTGAATATTTTGTCATCCAATTTTGTGCTGACACTTGAAAACCCAGAGTCTGCCTCTTGTTCGGTTGATAAGCCCTTACCACCCAATACATTCATTTTTAACGATAATTCTCGGAAAACACAAAACTTGGCTTGCCTCTCAGTCATTTTTGAACATTTTCCTAATTCAACTATTCACCACAAAGGGCTAAATTTTTCAGGAAATAGACTCAACACAAGATCAACTTGTACGAATAATGGTCAAGAAAGCTACATAAATACTCATATCACAAGTCCTCATTTGTCCAGCTCGTACTTCTTTGTCACTCATAGTGAAAGTTATGTATTTATTACTTGTGACGGGGTAAAACAAAGTTTATCTTTTGCAGGCTATGTCAAACCATTTCAACTAAATCTTTGGATTTCGATCCTAATTTTTTTCGGGTTCTACTTTATCATTGTACATCGGATTTGGAGAAATTCTCAAGTTGCTCCAAATATTGTTTTTGTTGTCTTTGGATACATGTTGGAACAGGAAGTGGTCATTTTGCGAAAGACATCTAGAGTTGGTCGCTCGTCCCCATTGCAGATTTCATGTCTGATTGGTCCACTATTGCTAATGTGTTTGATATTCTCAAATGCATACAAAGGTCTAGCCGTAGTTGAGATGACGGCTCCAAACAAAGTTACAAAATTGGAAACCTTTGAGGAATTGTCGAATGTAAATTACACACTGTTTGTTCCAAAAGACAATGAATTTGACAAACAAGTTCAAGAATGTTTTGAGAGTTTGAGAGTACAGTTTCACGAGGACAGGGCAACGTTGGAACGCCGAGTAAAAGCTGAGTGTCCTGCGTATGCAACCAACCGGAGTCATTTGTCAAGATCACTTTTGGGAATTTACAAAAACAGCAAACTTAAAAGTGAAGCTCGACGAATAAGCTTGAATTTACATTCAAAGCTAGTCCCACCAGATTTTGGCGAGATTCCTCAAGTCCAAAAATGTAATAAAACTGCACAAATATGCTACACAAGTGATGCTGAACGAGATATATTAAAATACAATAATATGATAATGGGTCTGAAAACACCTGAATTGTATCGGGGCAAAGAAGAACTCATGAGAAGAGATTTTGGCATTGAAATTGGACATATGCATCAAGGTAGAGGACTCGTAAAAGAACGTTTATTGAGGCTAATTGAGTCTGGAATTTACCATGAATTGTTGGTGTTACAAAAAGAAAGGGAGTTGTTGGTATTTAGGAAAGTTGCACTTGCGACCGAGGCAGGAAATGAAGGAGGACCAAAGTCTTTGGGCTTTGACTCGAATGTAGCTGCAATTTTCTATATTTGGTTGTCTTGTCTTCTTATCTGTACTTTTAGAATAACCGTAGAGTTAAGGAATCTGCTAGCAGCTTATCTAAGGAAGTATTTGTCATATCTCGGCAAATTTATCCGCACGTTTATTCGAGTTAGGCAGTGGAAGTTTAGCTGGAGATATTTTCTTTAAATACACATACGTCAAGTGTAACTAATCGTAAGTTAAACAATAGGTCTAGTCTAGGTTATTTTAAAAACAAGTGATTATTTATTCGTTTCAGTTTGACTTAAAATGCAATCGTAATAATTATTGAGAAAGACAAAGTTCTTACGGACTAGCGGTACATGCTTTTGGCCTAATTTGAGATGGTCCAGCCACTGTTAATTCCAAAGCTTTCAAAATGCGCACAATTCAGAGTATTACATTATTTCTCGTCTAACACTATAGCATAAAAATGGATGTTCAGAATGAACGATTTCGACGGACCGTGCGTGGCTAAAACTAGTTGTGAATGTCTACATAGGCATAGAACAATACGACAACGTAACGTAACGACGTGGCTTGTGTCGTGTGTACAACAGTGTAATGTGATAACGGCGATTTTTTTTAGAGAAAATACATGTGAGTGCTCTACTCTGCGTCTGCGTTAAATTGACTAAATTCCAACGTGTATTGATTCGCGAAACCACCCTTTATGATCCTGACCTCAAAAAACTAAAAATCATTCGAAGTCGTATACTACTTTTTTGGCTCTACAACCGTGTCAGGAAATGTACTAAACAATTTAAGTCAAATTTGAAAATACAAGGCTAAAAATTGCACCCCACTGTTGCCATTTTACAATGTTCAGAGTTGCATCCGTTAAAGTTAAAAGCTAGTGCTTAACTCGATTACCAAATATGCTCTGTGATCACACAAGCATCTGATTGCAGACTGTCTCATTTTAATGTGAGCAAAGCTTTGTTCGTGTACACTGAGAATTTTAGCATTTCACGAAGACTGTCTGACTTTTTAAAGAACCCGTACGAACCAATCTGAAATCTATTTGGTCTGCATGATTTGATGTACTTCTTTACAAGCATTCTATCACTTAGCTCCATTTGGAGTGATTGCTTTGCCCAGGCCTTTGCAAATTGATTTGACGCAGCGTACAGCCCTCCAAATTTACCATACATCAAGAACAGCACGCAAAGAGAACAGAATACGCAAGACGTCGCCGATATGATTATCATGAGGGACCAAACAAGGCAATAGCGAATCACGACGGCCAAACACAAAACACCGATGATCACGATTACTTTGAGAATGTAGAATATTTCATTTTGCATGAGGTTGTTGGTCACGTTTGCGAGGATCTGGAGCATTCTGTAAGTCAGCAGGGAGGAGGCTGGGTCCAAATTACTGCCGGACTTTCCAGGACTTGCTTCCTTCGTGATTGTTGTCATGGCCGAGAACAAGCAGACCAAGAACGGGAGGAATGTCCAGCAACAGCCAATGAGGAGCAGATCGATGCAGAGTGTATGAATGGAACATCCAATCAAAACATACCACGGTGTTTGCACAAATCCACTGCTGATGAAAACTGGCATTTTGGGGTAAAGCCAATACACCATTTGGATATTCAGGGGTCCCCCTGCACTTGCAGCAACGAACAAATTGAGTAGAGCATTGCTGGGAACCTTTCCTCCGTGATGTTGGAGCCCTGAACAATCAAATATTCGATGACATCGTCATATTCAGTTTTCAATTCATTGCACAACAAAATTAGTACTTCAAAAATACATGTAAGTAATACCTTCAGCCGTGTTCGAAATTCTGAAGAACTGAGTCACCAAGTAAATGAAAACATCTCGATTCTTAATTATGATCAATTCAAAGCACCCGGGTACAGCCACGCGGACAATGATTGAAATGATTTGGGAACATATTTGCTCGAGATAACAAACTTCAACGCAGAGAAGCAGTTTGTATAGCTTTGCGAACATAAATACTGCGTAGGTCACTAGAATAAAGTTTGCAGCTCTCCAAACCAAAGTCCCGATTGGGCCCGAGCTCCGCATACATTGAGCCTTGTTGTCCCAGTTGAATGGAATTGTTTTTGTGACACAAGCAAAGCGAAAACAAATGTTCAGGAGCGTCCGATCACTCAAGTGGATCAGCGCCCCTATTTTATGTACAAATTTTAGCATAGTAGTGACAATGTGCTGCTCGTCCGCACACTGACAGACTGACAGAACCTCGTCACAGGCTACCTGGATTTTCAAGGAAGTTCTATTCGTAGAACAAGTTCCCATGTCGCGAAGTTGAGAACTTCGAAGGCAAAAACTTTTAGAAGACCGTTTATTGACGATTAGGAATGAAATTGATATGCATCAAATGGTTTCGTTTCCAACAATTCGATGTGTATCGCTTTCTATATTGTCGCAAGGCTAACGTTGTACAACTCCAATGAAAATTTAATTTTCACTTTTGTTGTTACGGCGTCGTCTTACTCTACTAGTATTCCATGCAGAAACCTTGTTCTTTGCGTCAATTTTGGTGGCTTGGCTTGTAGTATATTTAATTCACTGCAAATTCGGTTTGGATACACAACACAAACTACATAGAAATAAACTGTCGAGTTGTCATAATTGACGCAGCATCGCAAACGACGGCTGTCTTACAATGGTCCGTTCCTGAATGTCGTGTAAGGGACTTCATTGCATGAACAAGAATTTTGACTAAATATTGAAGTCTTCAAACCAAGAAGTTGGGAGAACAGAAAACAATTAAAATGTATGTTTAGAAACAAAAATGTTCAGAGAATTTCGACTCAATTTGTAAAATTTTGAGTTAATACTGGAGCTCTTGCCACAGCCCTCTTGCGATCGAAGGATTGAGTTTACAAACAATGTGCTGTTCTTAACTGAAAAGCGACTAGCTATTCCTATTCAAATCCGACTATTAATAGAACATGGTCACTACCATATCCTGTTATTAGCAGAAACTGACACCCGCTAGAGCTGTTATCTCAGCTGATGATTTACAACGTACAACGTCCTCAATTCCCCAGTTATTAACAGAAGAATACCTCATACTTGATGTAAGTGTTATGTACAGAAGGCCACCAACTTCCTGTGATTAACAGAAAAGTAGCGGCCAGCTACTAAACGTGTTATTATCAGAAATTCAACCGACACCTGAAGGGACTGTTATTAACAGAGCAAGGGCGCCACCACCAACTTCTTGTTATTATCAGAAAAATAAAAGCACAGTTATTAGCGGAACATGGACACTACATATTTGTTAATTTGGATGTCGTAAGAACTCTGCACTTTTCACTATTGCATGAGATCTGGTTTCCAGTTGAAAATGCAATAGTTTCTCATATTCAGAGCGGGTAATTCTCCGGCATTTGTTTTTTTTTGTTGATTCATAGTTTTTGATTTTATGCTCGAACTGAGCGAAATTTCAATTTCGTCAAATACAGTTCTTTGTCATTGGAAAATTTGAATTCACTAACTAATTTGAATGAGTATAACTCAAGATATATTGTATCTTGATCCGTAGCAGCCGCAGTTCATGAGAATACCCTGTCGTAAAATTTGCGAGTCTTCCTTCCGTGTAGCGTGTCATGTAAATTTGTGGTACTGAACTTTGATACAATGATACAAAAATTGGTGAACCATTGGCTTTAACGTTGATATTTGTGAACCACTCGAATGCCTGGTTTAGAGTCGTCTCGTCAGTCTCACTTTCACTCGCGAATTAACATTGGTTGTATTGGTTGCTAGGCCATTTCTTCGTTTTGTTTGGTCCATAAGAGCAATGTTAATTTTGTCAACAAGTGAAAGTGAAATGACGACCATAAACCAGGCATGGGCAAATTTGTGAATGGATTTGTGTGTTAATCCTTATGACCATGACCTCGAAAAAGCTCTCAATCGTCCGCCGTTGCAATTAACCACTTTTTAGGCTCTAAAACTGTATAAGGAAATGTATAGAAAAAATAACGCTAAATTTGAAAATGCAACGTTAGAAATTGCATCCTACTCTTGGCATTTGTCACTGTTCAGAGTTGCGTCAGTCAAAGTTTTCAGCTATCAAACCTGGGATTGTAATTAAATAATAAAATACTGGCTTGTTCCTAACACTTCTTGCAACACTTTCAATTTGTGCTTAATGTTAACAGTGAATAGTTTGTCAGTCTCAGTCTGGCTGCCTAACGAGTTAGTCGCTTTGACAAGGAGCTCCACTAAATTGCACTCTATGCGTACGCAGTATAAAGTCAATAAGGCATCTATACAAATTACACTCAACATGGATTTAGCAATTGCAAAATTTATAATAGCAGTACGAAATAGCAAAGAAATTGTTAACGATGGAATAAAGTGGAAGTTATGGAAGAAAAAGCTGAATTATGTATGCTCTGTGGTGAGCAAAATAGTTAGCAAATCGACTACAAAAAAAGCTACTGAAATTATTGAAGAAATCAAAGTTTTAAAAAATGTGAGAACACAAACGGAAGTTTTCAACATTGGTGATCGTCGTAATCTCAACATCAAACGAAATTTGGAGAATTTGACTGAATGTGAAGGGCATAAATCGAAGCTGGATTTGGTTGCAGGATGCAGTGCAAGCATTCAAAAAGTAGGTCAAATGTGCAATGCTGAATCGTGTAATAGGAAGCTAAACTTAAGCCAACCTCAACTGAATAAAAATGTTATTACTCGACCTGGTATGACAAGGGCAACCGGAAATGATGACAAAGCGTTTGCAAGGAATTGGAACAAGGAGACTAACTCAGCGGT
>JAQGCM010002513.1:0-11046 GCA_034699705.1 Hymenaphorura dentifera
TATAATCAAAACTAAACTCCAGATTTTCGTTGCACTTGGCAAAGTGAGAAGGAAATTCTAAAAATTCCAACTCGGGCGATGAAAGCGAAAGTCACAAATCTTACCCATACTCATTCTACAATTTGACTTGAGGATATGGATGATAATTAAGAATCTTTGAGTTGGATAACTTCCAGCCTGTGTCAATTTTCGTTCGTTCACTCATAAATTTCAATTCTCTCTTTCTAGCCAGGAAACTGCAGTCACCATATTTAAATCCCCTAATTGAAGTCTGGTTTTATGAAGACACATAGTGCTTCCTCAGTAGAACTAGGAATACAATTCTTTCTTCCACTTGCCAAAGTTGAACGACTGAAATATTATCTCTGTCTGACATGACACAGAACTAATGGGCTACAAATGATCTCTTATTGTCTCTGCCGCTCCTACTGTAAATACACTGTAATGGTCCTACTGTTTCAAACGTATTGTTAATTTTAGTCACATTGTTAAATGAATCCCAATAGAACATGTGCACCAACTTTTAAATACACGCAATACCAACTTCATTACGTCTTTGTGTTTTAAGCTGAGGCTTTCCTAATTACTCATCCCGTCCCATTTTGTCAAACCATATTTAGAAATAACTTCCTCATCAATTTATCACAAAAGCACGTCTTCTCATTCATAAATTAAAGCCGCCGCTTAAGCGACACGTACCACTGCCGATGCTTCCGCATCAACACAATTATCAACCAAATGTGACAGATGACCACTGATAAATAATTAGGTGGAGTTTATCAATGAAGAGGTACGAGACAGAGGGAAGAGGATTAGGAATTTAGTTCCTAGCTTACAGCACAGATACACATCTCATCTCAGGAAAAAAGCAAAGCACGAAATGTACTGGCGCCTGTCCTCCGTCCTCGTCAGCCAACGATTTATCCTCTTCGCCAGTTTGTAATTGCGAAAATTCTAACTAACCCAACTAACAAGTTCCAGTTCTCTTGAAACAAATCCTCCAAGTATTTGTCTTATCAAGATTACAGATAACCAATGCAACCAGAAAAATTGAAATGACTTCCTTCTACACTTCTGTCACATCTACATCTGTCAACCTGGAACCAGAGATAACGACAGCAACGATGAACGGCTCGGCTCGACTAGAGCTGTCGTGTCTTACGCATGTAAATACAACCAAAATCACTTTCCAGACACATACATTAAGGAAGAATCTGTAATAAAATTGATTAGCACTTGCAGTAGTTCCAATCAGTGATAGCTCGCCAAATAGGCCAGACAACTCAACCAAGAAATCACACATTATTCAGACGTTATAGTCCTCCAAAGACGACGTCTGTCTGCCTGTCGTCCATCTCTGCTAACAGACAACAGACCTCTCTAGAAATTGAAATTGCATTTGCAATTAATATGACGGGAGGATGTTCGAGAGAGAAAATAATTAAGCATTTTCGAAAGAAAGTATAATCAATGTCTCGCTATATTCTTCTCTGTCTGAGCAAATCTACACACATCAGCCATCATCATCTATTAATAGTAATAGTGCAGGCAAATTACAGGAGTATCTCAACCTCTCCATTCGCTTTTATTTGCGAATGTCCATCACATTATATCTCATCAGTCATCAATGCTCAGGAACACTCAGCATGTGGTGACTGAGGAGTAAGAGAAGAGCTAAGCAGAACACAAAGTTGGCATATTCGCACATTGTACATTGTATTATTCTAGTGTAATAAAGATATGTCGGCGAAGCACTTTTCATTCGCTTCACTGACCTATTCTCATTCCAAAATGTACATGCATGTACACCACAATTTATTGTACTTGTACTACCAACTACCAACCAATCATTTCCTCCTTAATGGTTTTATTTTTATCGAACAACGTCTCTTTCTCTCCCAATGCTTCACTTCCAAATCTCCCACTATATAATTATACACCATAAATCCAACGCCCAATCGCACTAGGAAACACTAATCGTAAGTATCAGGCAGAGGCAGCGGCAGGGTTCCAGGCTTCGTTTATTCGCAGGTCTGTTCCCTTCATTCAATAAATTAATCCTATTTGATTTCCCGAACTCTTTTTTTTTGCACTTTACACAAGGATCCCCTCAAAATCAGTATCGGTTCGTTACAAATTACAACGTCAAACATATACAACAGATGTAAACAAAGAAATAGATCCGGACATTGATGATTGTGAATCCTGGGTATAACGCCCCATTAATTCTTGGGAGGGGTTCTGCCTCAATGAAATGTCGGGTACCTGTACTGTTGCGTTGAAAATAAGTTACTGTGACTTGGCCATTGACAATAAACTCTAATTTATAAAGCTGGCTTTCGTGAGGACTCAAAGCACCAAGCCAGCATGAACAATAGCTGCAGAATTTGTAACAATTGACAAAATTTGATGAAATTCGATCAAAAGTTGGAAGTTCACCCTATTACTGTTCTAGGAGAATATCACTTCTAGCAAGGCATATGTCGATTCCTGGCTTCCCTTGACATGGCTGAAAATTAATTTAACGCAATCGTTTCCTGGAGACGTGAACGCGAGCTCATGTATAATTTGATTGAACCATGAAACTTAACTATGAACTTGCGCTAACAACTGCATATGCACTTATCGGGATCGGGAAATCTCGTCAAATCGACGTGAAAATGGAATGAAGTCAGCGGAGTTGAGCTGATAAAAGTTTTCACGCTTGACTAATTTTATTGGTGAACAATAACCTCCACCCTATTTATATCCGAAAAATCTACAACACGCCGTCCTAGAGTTCATGGCGGAAATGAACTATCGAAGAAGGGGATCGGGCTTGGAGAACTTAATCTGTGACCCGAGCAGGTGGACTTAATACATTCGCTGCTTTCAAAATACACGCATTTGTATGGTTCCATAGTTCTGTTCTATACATACCTCGGTTCCTGATCCTGAGGCGCGGCATCTCGTCCCAACCCGATCAATTTGTTGCCTTTCAGTTTAACGACATAATAACAATATGAGAAAATGAGACTCATACACAGTTTTAAGACAAATGACGTTAAACTACGCCTCCCCTAATGGAATTATGGTAAGTGTAAATGAAGTTTCGATATTGTTCCAAGGCTTGAGCTTTACCACACTTCTTTACCTTCCACGCTTTTCCCTTTCTTTATGATGAGCAAATGCTAGTGCCACTGCCAAACCACATGCTAAATAGTGCGGATCTAAAACACACAAAACTATGTAAAATAAATTGAACGCTGCGTCGAGGAAGTCGCAGGTCAGAGTCAGGCACAGGCACGCTGGTACGCAGATAAAACCACACTAATTTTCAGTCTAATCTCCTCTCCATTTCAAGATCATAACACTTTCCAAATTTTTTTTGAATGATTTAGGATGACTTTGGCATAAGACATGTACAAATCTTATCTCTCAAATCCTTATCATTTAATTTATTTGGCGTGCTTAAGGAGTTCAAAAAGGCTTAAACGAATTAAAAACTTATTAACCGTTTGGTTTACGTGATATCGGGGTGCTTTCACTTGTTAGTGTGGCAGAAAAATCCATTAGAAGGGACAAGAACAGGATGAAGTTGAGTCGTGCGGCTACAATGTCGACATGGAGTTTTACTCTGTTTAGTTTGCATTGTAAAAAAGACCACACTCTCAGTTTATTGCAGTGCACTGCACTTCATAAAAGAAGAGCAGGCGCATGCAAGAAATTCATGAAGACAGATAGCCATATCTGATTTGTTCTACTGATTTTGATTTTATTCCCGAATAGGGCAGAAGAAAGAATGACACTCGACTCGCCCAGCACAGGTATGTTTTCATTGTACAACGAAGACACTACTTACACAGGTGATGATAAACAATTACATCAACTTTTCCAAGTCATTGTCACAACAAATACAAAATAGCGTATCATGCACTGCACGTCCAATGAGAGCGCGTGGGCGCAAGATTTTGCTATGTTGCTTCAGCTTGACTCAGAATACTGACTTACATTCAGCTTACAAATGTTTGCCTGGCATCGTTTGGACCAATAAGGAAATGTAGTTGTGATAAATTTAGCAAAACGGAGCTTAGGTCTTCCTAATAGCCCTTCCATTTCATTGTTGGAAACTTACGGTTACTATCCGATTGCATCCAAGGGAGCATGAACCTGAAGAGTACACTTCCAAGCATTCAATGCGTGCATTCCTAGAATAATATTCTATTTTTGAGCTTCTGTATGATAAGGAAAGGTAACAATTAACTAAGAGGCAACCAGGTGTGCGTTGTGTGTGCTCTTGACACTTCCAGATGTTACCTGTGGTCGAGAAATTACCATTTATCGAGGCTGAGGTCACTTGCCTTCAAGTCCGAATGAATACATTGAACTGAGCTTACAATGTGGCTCTGTGTCTGTGACGATGAAATGAAATAACTTTAAATTCGTTCTATCATTGTCAGTTGGAAATTTTGAATTTCTATTTTCCTCTGTCTACAAGAACAAGAAGGACCACCCAGCCGTATAACAATGTGCTTCGAAACAATTGCAGCTCACAATTATTGTGTCACAGCCAATTCAATTGAAGTGGATGCTAAAAGGAAGGAAGAGCGTTAAGAATTCCGACTAAAAAGGCCGGCAACGAGCACGATATAATAAATTTAAATCTTCTTGATACTTTGATCCATCCTAGAGTGAATGACAGACAGCTATACCAATTTAATGCTAAAGGGTACGCAGCTAGATAATTTGAGAGTATGATATAACTCTGACTCTACGCTTGGATCACTAAATATCAAAATGTTACAGTAATCATACAATACAATGAGATTCCTGACATCACAGTCACATCAAAAATCCGACCCCACCTATTTCCTACATTAACTAACAATCTCACAACTATTTGCATTCTGTCGTTTGCAGACAGATTAGCACTGTGATCCAAATCAACATTAAATGTTTGCCAATTCATCCCTTTTCCGCTTGTCCATTTAGAAATCTGCTCTGCCTGTTCATTCGGCTATTTCAATTCAATTCAGAATCTTCTGAGCGCGTAATACGTGCAGTGAAAAAAATCCGTTAGTTTTCATCTTCTCATATTCCTGTCGACCAGCATACACTTACATTACCCAAGAGAAGTTTAAAAGGAACCAATTGTGTTGTTCGTACAAAATGTAATCATTCAAAGAATATGCCGACCAATCCTTTTCTGTATGAACACATTTGACCCGAGTTCTTTTTTTGCTCTACAATTCAAATACAATTCATTTCAGGTCCGAAGATGATCAGACTTATCTCTATTTTTTGCTGAACCTACACATCTGTGTTATAAAAAATCACGTAAAGTCAATGTCATCTTCACATCTGTTGGAAAACTCAATTTCGTTCTCAAGAAAAGCAAACCAGAGGAGCCAAAGTTATGCTTTTGGACGTCCACGTCCAGATATTGATATCTGAACGAAGTAGTGGCTTCTTGTTTGTTATGCATGCTTGCATAATAAGAAGTGAATAAGGAAGAACATGAACCAACAATGAATCCTTTGTCGAAAATTACACAAGTAGTGCATGTAAAAGCAATATGTATAAGAATGCATTGTGTCGCTTTGAGTCGTAAAATATATTAAGTCTCTTCCGTCAAGTTTGGTCGTAAAAGTGCCGATGTCATTTGGCTTGCACTCCACGGCAATGTCAAGGGATCAGAATCAGTCAAGTCAATGAGAAAAATATGTTTGGGTCCACTCGACAAGATTCTTTGTCGTTAAATTGGCCATCAAAATAATCAAGTTAAGTTCATTTAACTCATTGGTGTACGTCGTGGTCTCCGTAGTATTTATTTCATTCGCTTATGAATTGAATAATCAGAATCAAACCAAGCCGCAACCAAAAACATTACAAAATTACAATCTACATCCGCGTCAAGAGCTTGCACATTTGTTATGTATGCGCATCTTCAATTAGCTCATTGCCCTACAAGGAATTTAGATTTATTACTTTCACTTGAGTCTGGAATTTCAGCCCGAAACTTTTGACAGTGTATAAACTCTTTCATCTTCACACAAAAAGTTCAAAGCTTCCCAACTTTTCAGCATATTTGATATCAAATCATCTCATCTTTCACAAAAACTCACTCTGGAAATATGAAACCATAGCAGGCAGCAACGAAAAGTAAATATCTCTTTCAAAATTAGGCGAAACCCGCGAGCAAACTATTCACTGCTCCAGCATTGTAAAATAATCGTGAGTGAATGCGACAACGAAATTCGTGCGCTTCTTCCCAGTTCTTTGCAGTGGGAGAATAATATAGTTAGAAAACATTCGTCGTAAACTTGCAATGGCGGCCGACAACATCATAACTGTCACGGATGTCCACATTCTTCTAGAGATGAGAACATCATCTTTCAAAAACGAAAAACATCAAGGATGAAAGGTTCCCGCATCTATTCCATGACAGCGGAAATAATGAGGGGCCAGGAAACATCAAAATGATGATAGCTCTTGCTCTTTCTACACTAAGAAATACCTGCTGAATGCAGTGCTGAGCGCATCCTAATTTCTCCAGCTGAATAAGAACCACTTTTTTATATCACATTTAGTTTGTCGTTGGGTGCATTGCACTTTCAAACACAAATCGACGGAAAACGAAAATTAGAAACTATTTTCGCGGCTCATCTACGTTAAACTTCCAATTCGAACCGATCTCAGAGTCAGAGATCAGCTATCAAATGGAATGAGATCAACGCACCGCACAAAACTGACTCTTGCCATTCATCTTGCTCCCTTTCTCAGCAAAATAGATACGAAACAGATTAATTTGACAACAAACTACAATTACAAAAACGTACAACAATTTAACTGTCCATCAGTCTCTTCCTTGGTTGTGGCCACGGGTCAAAGAGGCCATGAGGTCAAGTTCAAGAAAACTGAAACATTATCAAGATCGAAAAGTGTCTTACTTTCCTCCCACTTTACTTTCATCTTCGATAGAATTGCCCAAACAAATTTTTCCAATCAAAAAAATCAATAAACTGCTGCTGAGCACAATCATTGCTACCTTTTCTATGTGTGTGCCTTGTTTGCCCTACTTATCAACCAATTTGTCTGTCTCTGTCTTACATGTCTGTCTTCATCATTCTTCGATTTAATGAAATAAATAGATAATTGTCTGTAATTATCTGATCTACCTTACATTTCCTAGTATTGATGACATAAACAAGTAGAGATAAACAAAATCAATTCCCAACTCTCACTTATTGAAAGGTTCGTTTCGTAGCGTCGTTGTTTCTATTTTACCCCAAATTTGGGAATTGAATGCTCTGATATGTGACGATTTTATGTATATGGTGTGTTTAGAATATTAAAATTTTCAACTGCGGTCGATTAATTGATTTTAGTCTAATTAGTTCCATGTTTGACGATCCCTCCGGTCTAACTAGAATCCAATTAGTAATTTCAACTTGGCTAGCCCACCCATCCGTACCTCATGAACCACTATAATTATTTATCAATCTATCAATCCTAAACTCGATTTCACTTTGTGCAATTTTGCAGTGGCTGTGCAAATACAACAGTAAACAATAAACACGCACCTTGGCTATTATATTAACCCGGGCCGACTTTTCAATTCTCAATTGCACAGTGCACATCATTTGCATACGTAAACACAATCACAAACTCAAATTAATAAAAAGTGAAAATGAAAATAAGAATGAGATCATCCGACCACGGAAGGCAGAAGACTACAAAGCAGAGCCATCAATGCTAACCTTCTCATTTGCATTCAAAGTAGAATTGAAATTGAAATTCTCTTGGGACAACTCATCAGATCAAACTATCAAACCACCAGAGAAACAGAACTTGACGTGCATGAGGTAAGATCGGGAATGTCTAAACGGTCAGTCAGTCAGAACAGAATGCTGACCATCTTCTTTTAGCGTCGCATTCCAACGGTCCGAATTCTTAATTTATAATTGCATACATATTGCTTCCAGCGACTTCTGTCACCTCAGAAAAAATTTGAGCTTGAACCAGTTAGACTTTTGAACCAGTAATCCATTTAAAACTACCTTGAAACTTGAAAGTAGGATTACTACTAATAGACGTGCCTTTTTTAAATTCTAAGGCCACAAAAAGCTGTTCTCTCGAAGCCTTCGATCCGTCCGTTCCATTACTTACTACATGCCACAATGCCACATGTCGATTCAGCAGGAACACAAACCACCATTTTATTTCATCATCACAAAAATATCTAGTAGTTTCAAGTAGAAGAAGCCATAATGTTTTTTTCTAAATTCTTCACTTTAATTTCCTACTAAAACAGCACTTATTTCTGATACTACATCATTCCTGTCAGGCAGCAATTTGTGAAATTGCATAAATTTAAGTTTAGTTATTTAATCGTTTTGTACCTGGTGGAGGGGAACTCACTACTTCCGAAAATTGGCTGTACTTCAATTCAATTTCAAAAAGAGCCGAGTTCGCACAATGTTACTTCAAACCAAAACTAGCGGAATGACACGGTCATCTACACACATTTCTAAGCTATCGACACGAATGAGCCATTTTTTGCACAGAATTGCGTGTTGTCCTTGTGTGCCAAACTACACTTTATTCTTCAGTCCAATTCGTACAACTTTAATGCTCTGACTGTCTGTTGTGTGACTCACACGAAACTGAGGCCCACTTTACATTTTCCCCAAAAATGTTGCAAATATTTAGCAATGAAACAAAACCACGATGCTCAATTCCTATACAAGAATTAGCACAGATCATCCAATCCTGTCACTTTCAACACCTTCAATCTTCTTGCAAATATGTGACCACAAACACAATCCAACCACCTAATGACCATGTCATTCTTTGTTGACTGTCACTCTTATCCGTAGCTTGTTGGATTGGATCCTGAATTGAAATTCAATTTATAACCTCAGAGGGTCATCTCACCAGTCTGCCACAGCAGCACAAACTCAATTCCATTCAATGTCAAATCCCCAACGCTTTCGATATTCCAAATCATCTGCCCTGGCACAATTATTTCTGCAGCGATTAAAAGTTTGATGAACAGATAGCGTGTTGCTGCAATAATAAATTCAATAATTCAATTTGATGCTCAAGGCGAGACAACACTTGGAAATGTGTTTGGAAAATTGATGAATATTATTATTGTTATTGTAGAAAACTCCTTGAACGAGAATACGCTCTGGTCGCACAAGTTATTTCTATCTCTCAAAGCATGGTGCAAAGTACATACACACTATTCGGGCAAAGCAGATGGGAATCTAAGAATCTAACCCTTCCTTTCCGACACAGAGCCAAATTCCAACTGACGTCTTAAGCTCAACTGTTGAACAAGTTTAGGTTACAACTACTACTACTTCTACAACTTCAGGACTTTCATCATTATCAATCCAGGTAAGAAAGACCATGCAGGACCATCCAAACCAATAGACTAGACCAGACCGACCAGGTAAAAAGATGGTGCACTAGGTAGGCAAAGAAGTAAATGGAAAAGGTAGGTGCAGTTCTGTGTGGAATTGGGATTCACAAAATACAGGTGAGATGAAGAGGGTTGATGGTGGGGGAGACCGAAAAGTATTAAAGTTCCAAGCAACTGAATTTGAATTTCTACCTTCTTATTTCTTACGGAACACTTAACAGAAGAAAAATACTACTGCCGAAGCTTTCGGCTAAAGGTCTTGCTCCGACCTAATATTTTTGAATGAGGCATGGTAAGGGAAGACGAATACTTTTTACAATATGAAGGGGCATTCTTAAAGGGATGTTGATGCTTCTTAGCACTAGTGGCTTTGAAATTGTCAAATCTTTAGATTTCGGTCTATTCGACTAGAACTAAAAATAAGACCTAGTCCAAAATTTCCAGGAAAAATACAAGCACACAAATGCGTAGAAGTCAATGGGTGTGGTCAGGCTTCTTCCCAAAATTTCATTCATGAAAATAAAATACGAGTACGTTTACAATTTACGATTCAAACTAAGAGCATCCATGTTCGAATTCGAATGGGTAATTCACAAACTTCGAAAAGAACAGGTCTTGTGCGGTCACATTTTTCAAAATAGTGCAGTACACGACGAATTAGAAAACTTCGAATGAAAGCAAGCTGAAACAAAGGTGTGAGTGTACATCATTTGGGCTCCATTTAACAACAAACGTGAAACAAACGGAGGGCAAGAGAAACACCAATCAATATATTTAATCGAACAATTACTCACTTTCATTTGAGTCATTCCTAGGTCCCCAGGTCGCTTTTAAATTGAATGACTCGGCACTGCAATGATCCCAAGTCCACAACAAGAATCAATTATATGCAATATGCAGTTTCGTTTGAACCGGGATCAGATTATTTTGTTTCAATTTCAGAAAAAAAAATTACAGTAGTTTTCATTCCAAAATCTTTCATGTAGGAATTGTTCATTTCCCAAAAATTAAATTGTATAAAAACAGGCAGGCATTTCTCCTTGCACTTCAGAGACCAATGCAAACAGTGAACAAAACCTTTCATCAGTTTCAGTGCCTTGAAGTGCACTGCAATATTTACTTTTCTTATCAGACAGAACAGAGAACAGAGTATGGACCCTTTTTATTCTTTTGCTTCCCGTTGAATATCAGCTCAGACTCTCAGACCATCTGATTAATCAATTCAATTCCATTCACTCACGTTTCAAAATATGGTCCTACAGACGGTACCGTCGCTTCCGCCCGCACACACTGCGAAACCAAAAGTTACCGCTATCTAATCGTGCAAACAAAATCTATACATCATCAGCTCAACTCTTCCTCCAAAAAAAATCGAAATGGCCCATCTCCATAAATGCAAACTTGCATATGTTCACTCTCGCCTAACAAAACAATTCCAGACTCCAGATCTCAGAAACACTCGACTGACAATGAACTAAAAAAAATGTGCTCGCTTTGGTAGATGAGTTATTCACTCCACAGACTGCAGCACCATTAGTCTTTACGGAGATCCAAGGGCGTAAACAAAATAAAATGATCAAATGATCATTACGTCGCATGCACGTCGTAGACTCAAATGAGCCCATTGTATGATTTGT
>JAQGCM010002514.1:0-11046 GCA_034699705.1 Hymenaphorura dentifera
GCCTGTACGTCGATTTTAATTAGCAAACGAGCAGTGCAACGCAATGTTTGTGATTTGAAGTTTGCAGTTGTGGTTGTGGTGGCGGATTGTTGTCGATTGTTGTGAATTGTTGTACTCGGAGGTCGTTAAACAATCACAATTCCAATTTATGACCAAAATCAGCAGCATCCTTGTCTAGCTGGCTACTTTACCTGAGTACGTTGTACACAAAATCTGATTAGATTTTTAAATTGAATTTTTGTGTTGCAAAAATGCCAACATGGCCAACTCAAACTGCTGAGCTGAGTTGGTCACTTAAGATTCATGTTCATGAATGTTGTATTTTATTGTTGAGAGATGAACGTGGGAATTTTTTGGGCTTCGAGCACTTCCTCAGCTCAGCCAGTCAGCAGCCAAATATTTACAAGGAATTCATTTGAAATCAAGTTTTGCAATTAAACGGTAAACGGTTTTTGTGTTTTTAATTGAAGGAAATTCCTTTAATCATTCATTGTATAACAAGTTTTTTTTGTCACAAGAATTTTAGCAGCGCTGAATCCATTCTAGATTCACATCATTCGTTTGTACAATTTTTGTAGAATTTTTATGATTGTCAACACGCAAGCAATAAGCATGGCATGAAGTAGCAAAGTTTATTAACTTTTGGAAAGTGAACTTAAACTCGAACTCAACACGAGAAACCCGATTTTTTCAAAAACCGCGAGCCTCCGTGCACCACGGTGCACACGCATTCAAGCAACTTGAAAAAAATTGAGGCCGACGCGACAGTGGCACTCCTGTGCACTCGAATAAACCCCTCGCCGGTTGTGTAGCCGGTTGGCGCTAAATTTGAAATCAAAAAGCGTTCGATTTCGATTGTCACGTTTTTACAATAAAGTTGTCGATTGTCGGTCACAAGTAGAGAGAGTTTCGATGTCGATTTATATGTCGTTGACTTCGGGAGTGAAGAAGCTCGAGAGGGGGTGGAGGGGGTGAATGAATGGCATGATGATGACTCGGGACGACCATGTCAATTTTCCGAGTACTTCCGCTTCGGCTGCCGCTGCTCATTTTTCCCGGATAATTGCTCTCCTCAAATGACGGCATGAGTAAACTGGTGAAAGATTTGGGTCGAAACAAAAGCCCGTGATGTCGATGTCTTGGCGGAGCTGCCGGAGTCCCACTTTTGCCATTGTTGGCGACGACAGTCGTCCCTTTCGGATTCGGATTCGGGTTCATGTTTAAGTTGAGCAAGTGATGAAAGTTTGAGCCGTTGACACTGTTCACACTCATGTTGAGGGGTGGGTGGTGACTGTGCTGAAAATGTCGGATTTTGTTCGACCCTGACGAAGCCGATGCTCCAGACTCTAAACTACTTCGATTAAGGTCATTCATGGACTTGTAGCGACAGTCAAAAATTGGAGACCTTCGAAAAACGAGGCGATTCGAAGGGGATCCGCTTATAATTCCAGGAATTTTGGGGACTTTTTCTCCCCCGGGGGACAAATTGTCCGAAGGGCCGCCGTGCCCTTGGGAGCTGTGCTGTTTCTTGACGTACAGGTGTTTCCCGGCCCGAATCAAATTCGCACTGACACTAGCCCCACCGCTGCTCCCGCTCGTCGTCGTATTGTTGGGGGAATTCCCGGCACTGCTCAAATTCAACTGGTGAACAATGACGCCCGGTTTTCTGTACACTTTTGTGCCGCCGGAAGCATTTTTCTGATTGTTGATTCGTGTAATTTCTTTCTCATGGGAACTATTGTTGCTTTTCAAGGGCGGGAAGCCGGCTAGGGCCCGATTTCGGTTCGTCGGAATCGTCTCAATGGGAGGGGGTTCAGGGGGTCTGTCTTGAATCGGAACGGGCTCGCTACTGATCCGATTCTTACGTTCGTTCGACGACGACGAAATTGGCGGAATGATTGTTGCAATGGCTGAGTAGTTGGTCTCCTTGACGACGCGGTGATGGTGCTGGTGGTGGTGCTGGAGTTCATTGACCTGCTGCTGCTGGTGATGTATTTTTTTCTCAACAGATGTCGGCTTGATGCCGCGGACATAGTCATAGATTTCATCAATGTCCTCATAGTCTTGCATGTCAGGGATCTCGTAGCCGCGCTGCTGCTGCTGATCTCCATTGTTGGTGCTGTTGATCTGATTGTTGCTGGGCCCATTGTTGGTTGGGCTGTGGCAGACGAGGGCTTCAGATGAAGCTCTGAGAAATATTGGCGGTGCGTAGGCCTTCCATTGTCTTCCATCGAATCGAAGCTCTTTCTTGAGGTTGATGTCATAGATCTGTATGGATAGAGACAAGATTAGAATACGAAACACTCCACGTGCAGGATAAGTGATCAAAAATATGCCACATCTGTCAAGTCTGGTCTGCAAGTCTGCAACAATGTAAACGTAATGCAACAATCGTCTTCCTTATAAAAAAATCAGCAGCAACAATCAGATTGGGATCGATTGACGCTGACGACGCTCCTTATGTGTCGTAAGTTTAGTATCGCCATCGATAAAAATAAAAACAACAATAGGAAATAGGAGAAGACGGAAAAGTTAAGCTGACTTGATTTTTGACTCGGTTGCTGCTCCTAATGGGAAATCGACTTGGACTTTTGACAATTGGGCCGAGTTGACTCCCTACTCTGCTCTGCATTTCGCGATTTACGCCTTGTGAGACTTGTGACTTGAGAAATGTGAGTTATTGTCATTGCATTGTTGTGTGAAATGAAAACGAAAATGAGTGAAAGCAAGCTGCTGCTGCTGCTGTGGATTGTTGCAATTTGGCTGCAACAATTGAAAAGATGAATGCTAAATTGTTAATGGTGACGACGACGAGACGACGACGATGAAGGAGTTCGTGTAAAGTCCGTTAAAAATAAATATGTAAATGTGTAACTAGGCTGGGGTGGGGTATTGTCACACGTACATACGACGTACATAAAATTAGGATGGATTTCATTTTCACGGCAGGCAACAATGGGCACAAAAAACACGTCTGCATCTGGGTATTTTTTTAAGCAACACAGCAATCCAAAATTGTACAACAATCAGCACAACAATCGTACATGCAAAATTACGGGAGTAAATTGATAATTAGGTTTGAATGCATTTTGTGCGAATTGCTAATGTGCAAAATTTGATGCAGTTTGTCCATTGTTGGTTTGTTATTGTTGTGTGGTGTGAGTCGGAGTGTCGGACATGTGAGATGAGAAATACCAAATGCAGAATTGCAGAAAAGTCAATTGTTGAAATTGAGATTTGTGTGATTGTGTGCCCAATTTTGTAATTGTTGCAAAAAAATACTCACTTGAATCAAATCTTTGGTTGACGTGATGAGTGTTTTGACTTTTTCAAGAGTCCGACAAAATTCTTTCATGAGTTCCACGTTCCCCTTGAAGTTTCGACAGATTTGGAATTTGAGCGGAACGCTGAGCGGAAGTGGAAGGAGAGCTGCTGATGCTGAGGTCTCTTTCGAACTCTGTAAAATTGGGAGAAAAAAATTATTAGCACAATTTTGCCACATTTTGCACACTGCAAACCACGAAATATTTCACTGTGTGGAACTTCGGAATACTTTTCCAAAGGGCAGGCCGGCATTGGGCAGGAAAATCTGCTCTGGAATTCATTAGCGTCTTAAAGTTGGCGATGATTAATTACTCTGCCTCAAGACTTAAGATTTTGTCTAATTAATTCGCAATCGTAATGTTGCTAATCAGACAGAAAACTTGCTCCTTTTCTTCTTGTTTGATAATTAATTGTGCGGGATTTGTCGAGATTTGGCAGATTTTGACAGCACAACCCTCACTAGTAGCAGGTGCGCTTTGCTTAGAATTTCAGCCCAAATCGGATTAAAATCAAATCTCGAAACGAGACAATGACCTCCCGAATTTAATCCTTAATCCCGTACCAGTCGGCCTAGCTATGAATTCAAGATCTGATTTTACTCACGAAATCGGCCATGTTTAATTCATTTTGCAAACTTGCAAGTTCCGGTTCACAAAATTGCGTCATGCGTGCGTCTTTAAGTGCGTTTACATTTGCATCATTTATCATTTCTTCTCCGCCGGGACTACTTACTGCATGCACAACTTTGCTACACGATCCACATGTCTTGTCATGTACATGAGCTCGTAGAACAACAATGAAAACATGCATAAATTACCCCCCAACAATTAAAACAATTTAAGCCAAGCGTCCCTAGTTACTTTTATTTACATTTCAATTACAACAGCTCAGCTGCGTTTAGCATTTGTTTTGAGATTGCGATACGAATGCCGAATGCAAATTCGACTGCGAATGAATGACACTGACATTGCGGAAGCAGCAGCACAGAGCACAAGGCAATGCAAGGCAAGGCATTGCACTGGGCTGGTTGGCTGGCTGAATTTCAATTGTTGTAATAGTTGACTGGCAAAAAACAATTGTTGCTGGCAAGCTGGCAATTGTTGGCAATTGAAATTCAATGGCCCAGAGCAACGCTGAGAGTTAGCTGAGTGACGTGACGCAATAGCAATCGCATTGCAATGAATACGAAAGTGCGTCGCATTCGTATACCAAAAATTTCTTTTCCTTCTTGCCTGTCAAACTCTAACTCTTCAGTGAGTAGAAAAACGATTTAAATTTAAATTTAAATTTAAAATCACATATCGCATCCTTCCACAATTCCGCAATCCGAATTTCATTTCCGTTTCCGTTTAGGTCAAAATCATTACAGCTTTGCTGCAACTGGCTCTGGATTGTTGATGCTGCTGCTGCGCTTATTGCCACTTTCACAGTCTGTGAATTTGTGATCAAAAAGCACTTTGAAAAAATGCAAATGCACTGTTAAATTGCCACAACAGTGAACAGCTGTTCCAAGTTGTATTATGCAAGTTGTACTCGAATAAAAATAAAAATAATGTGTGGGCAGTGGTATGTAAATAAAGTACGGTTAGAGCCAGAGCAGAGCAAGACCCACTCAGCCAGTATCAGCAATTTTGGCCATTTTATTTTTTAGCTGTCACTGTCACTGCCAAATGCCAAGAGTAAGAGACGCCTGGCTGGTCGATCTCTGAAGAAGAATTTTTTTTGGCTGGAGGCTTGTTTGTGGTCAAGTGAAGCGGGACAATTTTTTGCAATGCTACACTGCTTTCAATTGTTGTTCAATTGTTGTCGTTAAATAAATATGTAGAGAAAAAAGAGAGCTGTTAACGACCGACATTGAATTGAAACGTTTCTGGCCGGTTGGATAATCTTCAATAATAAAAATGAAGATTTTATTGAAATTGTTCGGCCAACGAGCCAAGTTGGGCTCGGATGGATGAATTTGTTCTGTTCGGTGGCTGGCCGGCCGGCCAGTTTTAAAATTTCGAATTTCTACTGCTACAAACAACTTTCAATTCTCGCCATATTATTGCGATAGATGAGCAAATGAAAACCGCAACAATGGAAAATATTTCAAAATAAAATGAGAGTAATTGTTGAACACACACTCACTTGACTAAGAGGCATGGCAAAAATGAGTTCTTCCTTGAGTGTACTGAAAAGACGAAGTTCCGGAAGAAATTTGAATGAAGAATTTTTGGTGAGCGTCGTCATGACCGGTGGTTTTCCATCCACGAGACGAACCATGAGTGGCATTCTTTTGCTCAAAATATTTCTGTAAAATGACCAAGAAAAAAACAGTTAAAAAATTTATTACGCAATGACAAAGACAACAGATGTGCCTGCCACTGTCTGCCAGGCCACATATGTATGCGCGATACGGCGCCCGGCGCCCGCCATTGTTGCCAGTAGTATTGTTGCCACTTGTATTGTTGCGTACTGCGCTGTAGTGGTCATTGGCCACATGGCCACTAGTGTGTTCAGTGTGCTGGCCCTTAAGCCCAAGAAGATCATCTTAGCCCAGCCAGCCACTTTTAATCCTCTTGAAGCTTAAAAACGCACGCATGCATGCATACCTTCCGATTTTGCAATTCTGCAACAATCCTCCTCTTCTTGTTTATTTTTTGAGAACAAATAAATAATGCTCATTGTTGGAATTCTGGGAATTTTGAGAAGACAAACTAGACAGCTAAGACAGGCGCTTAAGTAGTCTAGTACGGCATGACCAGCGTAACTCAATTTTAAGCTTTTTGTGATGTAAATAAATGCCCTTATGTAATGTAGTAAGTAGTAGACACTACAATCGGATTCAGTTAAAAAACAAACAGAAACAGATATCGCATTGTTGCGTCCCGTCGTACATCTTGTTAAGCTGAATTAAGGAACCGTGGCCGTGGAGTGCACTGCAGTGCAGTGCAAATGTGCAAAGCAGTGCGGAACTTAATTCAGAATTCGCAGAGGCGCAAAGCTGTAAATTAAATTAATTCCAAATTCCTACTAAATATCGTCGCCGTCTTTTACTTTGAATTGACTGAAAATTGGATGGTCGGGATTGAAAATAGGGTTTCGTCAGTTTCGGCAAATATTTCGCAATTCTGGAAGTATGGCGCTACATGACCGAATAAAACCCGGGGGTTGCATTTAGACTAGCCGTCTCGAGGCACTATGAGTTATATTTTTGAACCTTGGTTGAATTTGAGCCCGGGTTGTATTCCCTTTATCCACTTAAGACCCGGGTTCTAATCGTTCGTTTACGGTATCTCACTTCACTATTGGTTTAAAATATTCAAAATCGGTACTATCGCTGAAAAAACCATATTTAAAGCCTTCCACGCAAGATTGAACTACAAAATTTGCCTGGTGGAGTGGTGCAATTTGCAATCTTTGGGGCGAGCGACCAAGGTTCGCAAGTAGTGGAGAACAGGATGACAAATTTTTGCAGAAACAAGTTCTCAATTTTTTTGAGGAGAAGAGGACTCCCCCAAATCTACTCCAGGATACCTCCTACAGCATAACAAATTTGTCTGGGTGGGAACTTCACTTCTACAAATTTGCAACAACTCCAAAAGAATGATGACAAAACGAGTGATCCCGTTTGGTTGGTGCGGTGGTGGTGTCACTCGCCATTAAATTCGCACAAATAAGATTTATGTCTCTGAGCGGGTGGAGGAGGCAGGCAGGCAGGGTGTATCTCTTCTCAACAATGCTCTCAAGTTCTCAACAATGACTACGCTATAAAAAAAACAAGCAGCTTGCTAAAAACTTTGCTTACTTGGTCGTATGAACACCGCTAATACTGTCCTCCCTGGCTAACGGACTGAATTTCCCTTTTTGTGTCAGACTCAAGTAAATCGTTTGGCCTTTGGAGTCAAAGCAGGAGAGGTAGCGGTTGACCTTGTTTTTACCACAAGGGACGCAAACTTCCCCCAGGAGAACCAACACTTCACCCGACTGAATGACTCGACTCTTGTCTGAAATCCGAAGCACTGCAGAGTCATCACGCTCACCACGACACAAAATGTCATGATCTTTGTCTTTTTTAGCAGTGACGGCGACGACGACGTCCACTATCGTTGTCATTGTCGGCATCGTCGCCGGTTTGAAGCCCTTGATCGGTTCTCTGACGAGACAAGAGTCTGGAAATTTTTGGAGCAAGGCTTCAACGCTCTGAATGCAAGGGACTGAGCGTCCATCTTCACTCAGAATTTCAAAGTGGCCGTCATAGCCTTGAGGAATGGCTAAGGTGGGGCCAAATGGGACAACGCGTTGGCGGTTATTTTTGAATTTGACACATTGGGCGGCCACGCTGAGTTGGTTGCCGGCAGAGGCCAGGAGGAGGTAGGAGTGGAGGGATGGGTTGGAGAAGGACGGTTGGCCAATGTTTTGGTATTGGCCGCGAGTGACCTTGACGAGGCAGGGGAAGCCGGAGGATTTGGCGATTTCGCCGAGGTAGAAACCTTCTTCGGACCATCGGGCTTGGGAGAGGATTTCAGAGATGTCGGTGCGGGTAGCCATTTTGGTGGTGGCAAAAATGACGCGTCGATCGGTCAGCAAAATTTCAGAAGGACCTGACGACGACGATGACGTCAATTTCTTGTTGTTGTCGTTGAACGCGCGGAGGTCGAGGTCTTTTGGCAACAATCATGCCTCCTTTGGCGGCGGCATTTGCTTGTGGCTACTGGTTCCTCATTCCTGTTGTGACCAACAAAACAAAGCAAAAATATTAAAAATTGCAAGTCATTAGATTAATCATGTGTGTGTGTGCAAGTCAAGTCTAATTATTTCTGGACTTGGCCAACAAAGACAATTCAAATAAATAAAATATGACGACGACGACGATTCTACTTCCTAATTAGCATGACAAGTTCAGTTTATTTAATTGCATGAGCTGGAGCTCGGCTCAAAAATGGCACAGATGAGGTTGGTACCGCAAAAAAAATGACGCAATTTTAGTTATGCTCATATTGCCGCCTTTCCGGCAACAAATTGCATCGCATTGCAAAAAATAATTTGTGGTCAGCTGTAATCTAATAGCAAGTGCAAAAAAAATAATAACAAAATAAATCATCCACGCTTGCTCTTTTTTGCACTTGCAGAAATTTTGGAGTTGTAATTTTGATTAGACGTCGACGACGACCAAGTCGACCTTGTGCAAAATAAATTAGGAGGACCGACTGACCCTGTAAAATTAGGTGGACTTGGACTTGCGCTTAATGAGAGTTTTGTGTTTACTTTGGCTTTGGCTCTGGCGCTTGCCGCTTGGCTTTGTTCAAAGTGATTGGCACAATTAATGATATGATTGTTTTTGGCTTTGGACTTTTTTTTGTCTCATCATCTCTTTTATTCAGTTTTTTTTGTGCAAAGGCTACGAAAATGTGAGTGTAAGTAACAAGTCCAGTGCCAAAATAATTATTGCAAAAAATAAATAAACAGCAAAATTGGCGACGGTGTCCTTACTACTTGCTTTCTTTGATTGCAAAGACCATCAGAACATTAATGAGAAATCGGCCAGGTAATGCAGGAATAATTAGTACGTTAATTGTCTTTGTCTTTTAATTAGCTACCTACCTACTAAACCCAGGCAAAGTTTAAGCAAACAGAGGTAAAAAAAAATGTCCAAAATAAGAAGACTCGCTTCTCGCTAGTAAAATTTGTGAAATATTTCATTATTAGTGTGATCGGGAAGTGAAATATTTCACTTTTGTAGCAAAATGCGTAAAAATGTGCCACCATGCCACATTGGGAGTTGGACTAGGACCCTTCGCCTTTGGAAATGCTTCGAGCGAGTATTTTATATTTTTAACTTTGAAGCAAAATCTGTCAATTATTTCTAGTGAAATATTTCACCAAATCTCGAAAATCTGCTTCTGCTCGCATCACAATTTCCCTGTTGGAAAAAAGCCTCTTTAATTTAAAGATTATGACTTTGTGGAATAATTTGTGGCACTAGGAGGACCTTCCCAACAATAAATTGAGTGAAATCTTATGCCGTCTTGGTGGAATCCGCAATACATAAATTTATTTTACAACAACCCAAATTAAATTGAGTGAAATCGTCTGCCACTGCCAACAGCCAAGCCATGACGGAATCCGCAATAGATTTATTTTATAATCCAAATTAAATTGCCCTTATGCGATTCAATTACATTACATTACGTTACATTACAATCCTGTGCTGCTCTGCTCAGCTCTTCGTTCGTGTGTGACCACGACGATGGCAAGAATGGCAACTTGGCAAGGCAAAAACCGTTTAGTCAAACTCTGCTCAAACTATGTTACCAAAAAACGTAACCAAAAATTGCCAAAGCCAGAGCTCGAGCTTGGCAGATTTACACATTTGTACAAAATAATTTTCATGAGAAATTTGATTTTTTTAACGCATCGTAGAATCGTAGTCTTTCTTAGTCGTAAGTCGCGGCTCAGTGCAGTGCAGCGCATCGCAGCGCAACGGCAAATGTCATGGCAAAATGCTCCCAAGATTTTTTTTGTTGTTGCATTTTTGCATTCAAATTGTGATTGTGATTGTTGTGAAATTTTGTGTGATGTGGATGATGATGTGATGTGATTCCACAAGAAAAAAATTTGGACAAGCTTGAGAAAAGTTGAAGATGAAGTAGAAGAACTCTTGTCGTTTGTCAAGTCTTCGTCGTCTTGACTCTTGTCTTGAGGACGAGAAGACGCCCAATTTTGTCCAAGACCTAGACCAAGACCAAGACCAAGACCAAGTCGTCCAAGACAATGTCAAGTGTCAAGTCTGTCAAATTTAGTTTGGGTGGTCCACTCGAGTCCAGTGGACCTTAGTAAATGGCTACTTGGCCACTGGCCACCGATGAAGACTTCGATTTTTTAGAGTCACAAATCACAATGTGAAACGTGAAATGTGAATATTTCGATTTTTAAATTAATTTAATTTGCAATTAATTGCAAAATGTAATCGAATGCAAAATTAAACAGCGTAACTTTGCTTGAAATCTGTTGCATTTGAAGAGTCTGCCGTGTTTGGCTAGTCTGGTCTTTGAGTCAAGTCAATGACATTCAAAAAGATCTTGAAGATCAGCCAGCTGACAACGCTTAAGATGGAACGGTTGGCCAAGCTGCAAATGCAGATGAAGTCTGCACTCTGCATCCGATCAAAAGCGAGAGATGCAAAAAATATGCAAACAATATGCAAATTAAAATGCAATGAAATCAATTGCCTTTGATTTCGATTCGCACGTGTTATGTGTACGTACCAAAGTGGATTGAATAAATTAAGCAAAGTTACTAATTTTTCAAATGCTTGGACGAGACGACCTGCTCAAGTGCAAGTGCAACAGGCTGCAGAAAAATGCGAATTTCACTATTGCTGCAATATGTATTGCAAAACTGCAGTGGAGTCAGTCGAGTCCACTATCCACTTCTACTGCAAGTCAAGTGAAAGAAAGTGCAAAAAAAGTTGTCAATTTTTGCACAGCACAGCACATGATTCATGGCCAACTAGTGGCTGTGACCTGTCCTTTGGCCTGGTAAAATCCAATTTTGAGTGTCGTAATTTTTAATTTAATTTTTAATTAGAAATTAAAATTATCACTTGAGAATTTTGCGAGAGTACAGTACAGGTGAGACTTTGTTTTTGGCAAATTTGAACATATCACGAAATCACGTACGTAGTACGTGGAATGGATGCGTGCAAGTTTGTGTGGTTTTGAAAATTAGGAAGATGTG
>JAQGCM010002515.1:0-11045 GCA_034699705.1 Hymenaphorura dentifera
ATTCAAAAATTAGCAATGAAATGTGGCAATGTCAGATTTACAAATCACGCATCGACTGCAATTGTGAAAATTCTTTAGAATGGAATAATTTGAATTAGAGGCTGACATTTAACTAAATACAGATTACAAGACCTGGAAAATTATAATTTAACTGTATTGATCTCTTTGCAAAGCTTGGGAAGGTTTTCTGCAATGACTAATAAATGTCTTTTTCTGCCTCTAAACGCAAAAGAGGAGAGTTAGTCGTATGCTTCGTCAGATTTGATTATGGTTCGGTTTGAACTGTACATTATTAAATGTGTCAGTTTGACCACTCAAAACGTGCTCCACCAAGTGCAAATACAAACATGTCCTTTTGGCAACTTTAAATTGGACGGTCGGTGACATGACATTTCCATTTGTTGATTGTGGCCTTTCCCAACCCCAGTTGTGCAGTGCATTTGCATGTGTCTCAATAATAAATTAATCGTCGACTGACAGACGGACAGATGACAGCCAATATTCTGCCCTCACGGTAATCCTTGGGGAGAGCAGATTTGAAGGTCATCCAATACATAACACATATTAAGAGGTTCATTGTGTTTTCATTTCCCCTTTTGTGGGCAGGAAGGATTTTTTTTTTAGAGCTCAGAGGCTAGCTCCAAAAATCGTGCCCACAAAACTTGCTGTTTTGGTGGTCTAAAATTGGGCGGCGATGTGCTTTGTAGTGGTGCAATTTAGCTTTCCCCATTAAGCAAAGTTGATTTAATGGAATCATGCTCAAGGAGCAATTCATATACACACTGATGTGCATAAAAAGTTTGAAAATTCCAGCGTATCCCTCAAGCTAAATTGTGTGGGTCAACTGCACCACAGAGATTTACTTAAAGTTATAAAGTTTGTTCATATGGCCAAGTTTGCCAAGTCCTGAGGGAATGGAAAATTCTAAAAGTAAATCATGCGAATGGACGACGTTAGCCGGAAGAAGTTTTGCCAAATAGGTTTAGGTGAGACTTTGAATCGAAGATTGAAAGTGTTGCTTGCGAAGGGGTTAGGTTGAAAAGTTGAGTGTTGCTCCATGTTGGGGCTCGCGTAATCCACTTTCTCATGACTGCTTATAAGTTATGAGCTTGGACACAGCTGCTGCGAAGAATATTTCTAGGACGCGGACGCTGTTGCTGCGTTGGATCTTTGAATGTTTGTCAATGTGACAAGGAGCACTGCATGCATCTATAGCACTTAGCTTAGACACCCGAACCCGATGTTGATACTTTATGTTATCAGATGGGAAATCGAGACTCCTCTGCTGGTCGCCGCTCCATTGGATCCATCCAATTTCATTCCTCCTTGTACTGGTACAGTACATTTATACAAACATACCTTGAGAGAGTCTGGCTCGGGACGGGACTGACTCAAGCGTTCTTGGAGCTCCGGGAGAAAGTTAATCTCTAGATAACGCTACTATTAATTCGACTTTCTCTTCCCGGCCTAGCGGCGATTTCCCGGCCCACTCTTCCTTCCTATCAAGTTGATGTATGCAAGCAAGACTACTACTACGGATTGATGTTGCTCTACATACATGCAGACTGGTACAACAGAGTCGAGTTTGGTTAGCGGGTTGTGTTGCATACTAAGCTAAGGCTTAAGATATTTGGCAACATTACATTTTCTTCTAACAAGGGTTCAGCCAACGATCTCTACTCAAACTCCAGAGCTTTGAACGTGAACGTGTTCGAGAGAGAAAGTAAAATAGCGAAAGGTGTATAGTAATTCCTCTTCCTATTCCAAATTTCTTCCCGTAGTGGGAAGCTGGAGCTGGGAGCCCTGAAGTTGAATTGGACTCGAGGTTCTTTAAAAAGCGCCTGGGCCAGACGAACAAGTTTTCATTTCATTCCAGTCTTTGGATTTACCAAATAAGAACCAGCCGAGTTTAGAGTAAACATTTGTTAGCGTGTACCAAAAATTATTAATTTCATGTTGAACATGTGCAATGCAATCCAACGCAATCTTCGAGCCTTGTAAAACAAGGGATTATTAAAATTTTCAACTTCCTTTCATGACTTCTTAAACTCTCGTTTCTCATAAATTTGTTATTGTCTGGCCAAGCGTTTCCGCCCGTCCGCCGTCAATGCATAATGCAGGAGCTCGTCTTAAATAATTACAAATGCTTATTGCGTTGCAGGAAAGGAAAACAACGGTGTTTAATATTGAGAAATCCAACTCAGAAATGCGGACAAGCTCATTTCAGGAGGAAACAAGGACAGGAATCTACTATGGCGAAAGTTGTATTTTATGTGCAATGAGTGAACAGTGAAAACACACAAATAATTCGAGGTCCACGTGCAACAGCAAAAAGCAAAAAACAGGGATAGAGCTCTGGATGGAGCTGCTGGAGAGTGAGATGAAACCAGAAACCAATATGAAAACAAGGAGAAATAATAACATCGGAAAAGTGATATGGTAGGCAGGCAGTCGTCATAGTTAAATATCCTCCGGTCACACGAAACAACCGACCAAACCAAGAGTGGCTTCGTCGTCGTCGTTCCGTTCAGATCCAAATGTCTCTGTACTCTACACACATAGGTTAGACTTGGTCTGGGCTCTCTGACACACACTCTCGGGCAGACAGACAGACTAGGACAACATTTCGACTGACTGCCATTGCCACAGCTAGTGCCCGGAACAAGATAAACTTTCACTAGTTTGGTGTCATGTGGCACAATGTACATACATACGTACATAGATAGACGTAGACGTCTGCCATGCTTTGCAATGTCGTACTTGACAGTGTACATACACTGCACAGAGCACAGAATGAAACACATAAAAGAGAACATCCAATTTTCAAGAATTGCTCAACCCTTCACCGAAAACTAAGAGTGAGACACGGGCTACTGCTCACCTAGGAGCTGCCCTGCCCTGCCTGCCTTGGATTGTAGAACTACATTTACTTTTGAGAGAAAGACTCGTCGTCGTCTCTTCTCTCTTCTGACTCTATCATCACATTATCTCCAAGGATCCTGCCGTGTTCTCAAATTGTGTGTAATAGACACTGTTGAGTGGAAATGTGAAACATTGTTTTGATTTAAGACTTTGACTCTTGGAAGTAATGAAAGGTTGGATGGAGGAGTCAGTCGGGGAAGGAAGAGCAGAGTGAAGCTCTGAAGCTACGAGAACCAACGCCAACGCCTTAAACTTTCACCTTGTTTCCATTCCTTTAATGAGCTTTCCTCGACTTCTCACCATTGACTCAAGTGCAATTTCATGTTAGAATTAAGTTTGAATAAAATTGTGAAAGTCGCCGCTTTCTCCTTGTCGCTCTGAATTGCTTCGTGTCGTGCCTGCCTGCCTGCCTTTGGGCTCACCGTCGTCCTACTTACTTTATACTTGTTTTTTTTATCATCCTCCTCGTTCATGCATTGCAAAATGAGAAACACGTACATAATAAGCTGTGTGTGCTCGCTGTGCTGTGCTGTTTGTGTCTCTCTGAGTGGTTTGTTTACCATATGTGACGAGTTCCCCTTTAAAGTTAACATGAGTGAAAATTCGGTGTTCGCTGTATTTCTTGCTACACGCATGCTTGGGCTTGCTTCCTTGACAGTCTCGCTTTGACTTTGACTTTGGGTCGGGTGCTGCGGAAGGAGTGGAGTATTGTTATTGAATTATAATGAGGTTGAGGGAAAGCTCTAGAGACTCGTGCATGAGTTCATTCAGCTAAAGTGAGTGCCTTTGAATGATGGAAAAACGTCAAATAATTTTTGAACGTGAAGTTCAACAGAGTATTTCATTTTATATAGAATTTTTTTTTCGTTTCTTGAGTGTGTAGAGCGTAGTAAAGCCTGAGAATGCTGTGCTTTGCGTTGCGTAACCTACAGCACATAGCATAAGTATATATCTACGTGCTCATAGCAGGTACACAGGGTATATTGGCCGACTGACTGACTGGCCCAAGCCAAAGAGTCTTTTGGAGAAAATCCAAGTCATTCCTTTGCTTTGAGCTGAACAAGAAAATTGAACTTTTATGTTGACCGAATCAGCACTTTCAAGACTCGTTTTCACAAACAAGAAAGAAATCAGTCGAGAAAAACCAAGTTTTCAATAAAGAATGTCAATTCGTTGGATGAGGATGAGCCCAGCTAGCTAGGATTCAGCTTCACATCTGTAGACTCTATTACAACTACTTGGTAATGGTAGACTACGAACCGAACGAACAACCTTATCATTTCCGGACTAGGAGAAAATAAATCCTGAAAAGAAACCAGGGTAGGATAGGATCGCGCGTGAGTTTGAATTTGTTTAGCACTGTGTAATAATAACATGCATGCAGTAGAGTGAAGTGTGCTATTGCTCTGCTACACCCAACCCTCCATCCAACTTATGTATTATTTGTACCAGACCTTGTCACGGAAACATTCATCATAAAGAATTTGCTACTGCAAGGTTTGTACCCTGTCGTAGTGCGTAGTGCTAAAGGTATGCTGCATGCATGTGAAAACCCGATACGTCAGAAAACTCTTGTTCTGATTGAACAAGATTGCTCAGCACACTCAGCACCAGTCATTCCCTTCATTCTATTCGAATTCGAATTCGACTAGTTCCCTTTGAGAGCTGTCGAGCTAGTTGCTTTCCAAATATCTTTTTGTGTCGGGATATCAGTTTAGCCTAGCTGAGTCAGGACAGAATACTACTCAGGAGAGTGACGAAATTTGATGAGGAAAATTTGAGAGTCCTCATCAAGTCTACTTTTGGTTTGCAAATTGTAAAAGCGACATCAACGAAAGCAAAGCATTGAATGTATCAACACAACTAATTACAACACCAGTTTTACACTCTAAACAATCAGTTTCCCTCTCCATTGTCACTTTTAATTGATTTTCTGCAACATTAAACAGATTTTAACAAGGCGTACGCATACCTGGTTGGCTGCTCGAGCCGCTAAAATTGCTTTCTTTTGTTTTTATTTTACTTTTCCCCACTTTTCCGACACGTTGTGTAATTCCTCGGCTTGAATTTAATTACACAATAGGTTAAATGAATATTTACATAATTACCCGTTCCAACAGGCGACGTTAATTTATTTACGAAGGTCCACAACGCACCGCTTACAAGCTCCAACTGCTACCGCTACCTGCTACTATAACTACTCTGCAAACACGATTACCAAATACAAAATGAAATTTGTGCACAAAACGGACGGACGGGACGGGCTTTCCTTTGTAAAGTTTCCAAGCGCTACCTTCTACC
This sequence comes from Hymenaphorura dentifera, assembly GCA_034699705.1. Taxonomy (NCBI): domain Eukaryota; kingdom Metazoa; phylum Arthropoda; class Collembola; order Poduromorpha; family Onychiuridae; genus Hymenaphorura; species Hymenaphorura dentifera. The sequence continues at coordinate 5,224 of JAQGCM010002515.1, forward strand.
TTCAAACGCTACGCAGTGCGCACGTACATTCACATGTACATCGTTCACGTGTACAACTCTTGAATCTATAAACAAAATTGGCAATACTCAACATCAACTTTCAGGTAACAGCAGCAGCAGCGTCATGCAGAAACTTCAGTACAGTACAACAGAGTAGAGTAGTCTGGAGCAAAAACTCAAGTTGCTTTCTCCATACACTACTTGCAACTTCCATGCTTGCATGTGTGGGCACAATACTTGGCTCAATGTAATCACGTATGCTTCTTTCACTCCGTAATGGAGAGCAAAGGAAAAGTAATGAAATCTACTGCGGCTGAATACAAAACACCAAATTTTCGAGCTACCTGCCCAAATTTGAAGATAAAAAATGAGCGGGAGAAGAGTGGATGTTGGGGCTCAACGTAATGTGGGTTGATGGCTTCCATATTGTACAATGTGGAGTGGAAACTTGAGACCTGACGTACGGTCGGTCCTCTGGTTTTACCTTTGCACGCAAAAGCCTTACACAAAAACTGGCACTACTAGCTCACCAGTTTGTGTGAATTGGCTTCAAGTTGCAAATCCAATGTTTCCGTGCCATGCTACGCAGTTTGTGATGCCAAAAAGAATGAAGAAAGGCAATCCTAGTCCCTAACCTGTGACTTCTTTCTAGGTCTTTCTCCCGACTTACGTAATGTTGAGGGATGTGTGAAATGTGAGAGAAAGCGCGGCGGCTCGGCTCTACTTCTACTTTACATAGAATACGGCTCTCTGTCTATCTCATTGTGAGATTTTAAAATGCTCACCACTTTCTTCACAGCAGGACACATACATAACACCTCACACTCACTCGTCTATTCGTCTAGCTTTCCGAGCTTAGCAGCGCCTGGCCATCCTGGCTTATTCATAAGTGAGTATCGTATTGAGAGGTCTATCCAATGCCAAAACGTGCTTACCACTTGACTCAAGTGACGCAATAAATCTTAGGAATGTCTTTTGAACAAAAAGCTTGATTTCTTAAAACACTAAATCATTTGACATCACTTCACGCATTGAAGTGGTCAAAAAATCAAAAGCAGGAGCTCAAAATGTACGTGCAAATGCAGGAAGTGAAAGTTGCTTTCTCTTCTAAGCTTTCTTTCATTCAAACGAGGTGATGATTATGCTTCTGGAATTTTGACCCCCTAATTTTAGCGTGTATCTTTTACCATTGTGAACTCAAGAGAAAACATGCATTACCTTAATTCTCCAGCGTCCTAGTTCCTACCTAACGGCTCAAAACAAATCAGTCGGGAAGGGGGAATTCGCATAAATGGACACCCAGTTGCTTTCAATCTGCATTAGAAAATATTGAGGCGATTGAACTCTTTGAACCTATACGCTGCTGAGTGCTGACTGAGGAATTAGCTTAGTGTTCCGAGTTAGGCTGTGTAATCTCCTTCACAATGGTATTCGTATTGTAGGATGGCCTCGACTGGGAAGTGTTAAGGACAGGGAAATAGCCAAATCATCATTTAAATGCATGGATAGCATGACTGCTACAACTCAGTTTGTATATGGCAGCTAAAAAGCAGGTAAAAGGCGGCCGCATTGTCTAAAATGTTGCCTTCGTATGTTTGTGTGTGTGTTTGCCGTGGTATGGTACGGTGGTATGCCGTGAGTGATGAATTTAGAAGCTTCCTCGGTGGTGGTGGATGATAGTGGAGCACATTAGCATAGACCTGCAATATTTCTTATTTCCCAGAGGATTTCATATTTGTCAGTGTTTGAGTCAATATGGATCTGAGTCTATTATGAACTCCGCTGAGGAAAATTTATACAATAGAATAATATAAGCTCGCTCCGTGGAAGCATGACAGCAAATCTGGTTGGGAACCAACCGGAGGTCATGCTCCACTAGAACACATCATTACGACGACTTCTCTTATTCTTCTCTCCTTTTCTCTTCCTATCCTGAGCTGAGCTACTACAGAGCTTCGCTAAACCAACTCCCGAACTTGAAATAGTATCAGATTCCTTGTGAGTAGTGAGTCTTGTCCCCAGGCCCGCAACTGAATCGCACTCACATTCACATTCTCCTCTTCGTCTACATTACATGAATAGGAATCCTCATGTTGATTGACATTGACACTTGTGCGTAGCTCAGTACCTCTGCAGGATGTATAGTTTGGAGACTGGGAAAAGCACAATCCGTTCCGTTCGTTCTGCCCCCAATCAACAATAATAGGGTTAGCATTTCGAGAAACACGTCAACTAATTCTGTTCTTACATTGCAGTCGTGAATGCCTATTTTAAGAAAGTCGGGCAGGCGAAGAAAGTTGCATTGCATTGTGGAACTAATTTGTAATTCAAGCTCAGATGGGCGGACAAGGTATCATCTGAAACTAAAAATAGGACAAATATTTGAGCATAGTCAGAATTTCGTGCTGCTTTTATTCCCATCAAGTCCAAATATTGCACAGAGGCGGATTACGTAAGGATTCTCAGCAGCGCTGCGCCTGAGAAACCAAAATATGTGAATCCTTGCGTAAGTCCTTACATTACATTTGTACACATTTCTTATTCACGCGAGGAATGCATGCATGCTCTTTACATTTGCCTTCGCCAAGTTAAATAACGAATAGATTTGACAATGTCCTCCACGTTGAAAGCTATAATGAGAGGAAAATTGAATTTACTCGATCGTGATAAAAACAAGATCCGACAGATATGACTATGTGACACGACACATCCAGCATTTTTTCCTTTTTCAATTCATCCTGCCTGCCTGCCTACTAAGAGACGGCGAAGGAATCCAAATTTCTTCCTATCGTCTTTCATGTGTGCTTACCAGCTCGGCCGAACACTTCTACTTATGCAAACATATGACGAAGAGTACCATTAGAAATTGGAGTATGCATTTACTTGTAAGCTTAAGTTTTTATTTTAGTGTCGGTTTTCAAATTTCATACTTCAAGAGTATGCAGGCAACGATATTCGTATGGGTCTGGGTTTTGAAAATCTAATATTCTTAGCGCAGCATCAAGTAGTGCTACTTAGAATTAAGTTAGAAATGAAAAAATTGCAACACTACTTGCGACACTATTTGCACATTGGCTTTGATGGAATCGTTTTTTGTCTTCATTGCACGATGTCATTGCATTGTCTGGGCGTCTGGGCCGATTGAATAGCTCTGCAAATGTGCAAGTAGGGCAGAGTAGCATTTGGAAGCTTCAAAAGCTATAGCTGTGTGCTAAGATTCTATTTAATGATACGTACACTCACTCAGACTACTTTCACATGTAAGCGCACGCCACTGAAACTGGGACTGACTGCATCCAGAACACATAAAGAGCTTTAGTTTTAGTTCTTTTAACTTAAGACGATCTAGAGGGTAAAAGTAAATGTTAGAAATCGATTGAGGAAGCCATTGAATCCATTACGCAGCTCATGTACGCCTTTACATTAGTTTCGCCTAGCTTGTGTGACTTAGCTGAGCTCATGCACACAGGTAGTAGTAGGTAGTAAAGTAAAGTGAGCATGCAGTGCAGTGTTGCAGGAAGCTCCTTTCTTCATGAGAAAATCTGCTGTCAGGTACGTACGTACAACACACACGTACATACATACTACACACACACTTTGAGAAAGAAAAGAGGAAACAGAGAAGAGAAAAAGGGATATCCTTGGGAAACTCAGTCAGTCAGCTTGCTTTGCTACAGATATGACTGCGAATACGATACGATATGATATGTACCATTGGGTATGAAATAAACACCTGAAATTGGATCTTTCTCAATCTGAGCCCAGAGCTGAGCTGAGCGTTGCGTTCGCGTTGCATTGGATTGAAGTACAATATGTATGTTTTAACGGGTTGAATGTTTGAAGGGAACACAAGTTAGATTTCTCCCGCTTTCTCTCAACAAAGTAATGGATTATTTACTAACGGGAATATATATTAGAGCACTAAAGTGCTTCGTTCACAGTTCCTACTCTTGGGAAAGTACAAGAGAGAGAGAAAGAAAAATGAACAGCGAGTCAGAGCTGAGCTGAGCAGAGCTGGAGCTAGGGGTCGAGCAGAGCTCGGAGAAAGTGGATGTGGTTCTGGCATCCACTTTCATAACTTTCACAATTCCTTTCTCTTTGTGGAAGAGTTCATGGTTGCCTCAAGGGCCATTGTCTTACGCTTCGTCTCCTGCTTTCTAAGGATATTCCATCGCATTCATTTCATACATACGCCATACCATATGTCACCTAGCTTTGCTATACTCTAAAGTCGTGTGCTAGTCTGCATTTGCAACCAGCATCTCATCCTTGGGAATTTGCCTTCTTCTTCTACTCATAAATAAATAACCAATTTATTTTAAACAATTTTTGAACTTTTAATTTTTCAATTCAGACATTTCAATTTTCCAGCGAACTCGTAATTCTCAGGGTGGACTTTGGATGATTCAAAATGGAATTTAAATGAGTTGAGTCTTACGCGCAATCCTAACTGCACTCTCGCGTGCCATTATAAGAAAACTTGCGTTTAGTCTCCACAACAAGAAGTTTGTGATGTGAACTGATGTGAAAGTGAAAATATGGAAACAGGATGGATTTAAAAATGTCCGAATCGGAGCAAGGCCATGCGGGGTTTTTGATTTATCAGAAAAGCGAAACCCGAAAATCGACATAAATGTTAATACTAATATAATATGTATATGTAAACATTAATTGAGGCTGCATTTGGATTTTATTGCCTTGCATTGGTATGACCTTTTATTTATGACACTCAAAATTTCATGCACTTTCACACGGCAAAGATAAATAAATATTAAAAATGTATGTTTGCCAAATTCCCCCAGTTTAATAGCAATGTTGCATGCGACAACTCAAATTTCGCTTTTACTGTTGAATGTCATTGTCCCAATTCGAAACTCGATACCTCATGCCTACGCAGAAAAACATTTCTTATTTATGGCTGAGCAGTTTGGATTCGTATAATTAAGGCTGGATGCTCAATGCCTGTAATTAAAGCCTCCTGAAATTGCCCTACATGTGTACTTATCCTTAGCAAGGTAGTAATTGGTATTACAAACAGAAATAGATCAATACATAATTCTTTCGCAAATTTCGCAAGTTTGGCAAATTTTCTCAAATTAGAGAAACCTGGATTTTAGCCAGCGCTGCCTACGATTTTGTTATAAATTGTTTGAAAAGGTTACTCTAACTCCACCATCATCTCTACGTACGCACGATCAAAGAGAAATGAAACAATACCCTCCGGGTTTTCTGATAATAGAAATTCACTTTGTCTCAACTCAACGCTGAGAGCAAAGATTCCATCAAATCATGTTACTCTGGAAATAATCTCTGCCGTCGTCTCGTCATCCAAATCCAACATCTTACATTAACCCACACCACAAAGCAGCAACCAAAATTGACAAGACAACTGCAAACCTGAGCACCGCATGCCGCAGCCAGTGATGGTTTGGTGAACTAAATGTTCTAGTTCAACTTATAGTAGTATTGTAACAGTACATTGCAATGCTTGCATTATTCACTGCATTCCCTAGAGCGCCTACCAATTTATTACGTGTAGATTAGTGCCTAGGCCAATTTAATTCTCTCGATGAAATTGAAACCTTAGGAGACAAGACAAATGAAAGGAACCTTTTAGCTGCTTTCTATTTGCATTTGCATTGCGTTATAATTGGACAAAGCACTGGCACCAAATGTGTTCGTTTGACTTTGTGAGCACGACAGGTAAGAACAAGGGGCACAGAAATAGAGACAAAGGCACCACACAATAAGTAGTCCAAAATTGCACGTGAATATAGCCCAGACGACTATGTATGTCATTAAAATGAACCGTGAAGGTGAAG